>ML797386.1:87488-100809 GCA_009831015.1 Picea engelmannii
ATGGCAACCAGGTCATAAGTGTTGGAGTAAAGGGAAGATCCATTATATAGAGGTGGTATCTGAGAGTGAGGATGAGTCAGATGGGGAGGAGAGTGGAGCCATCCACAACATGCAATTGGGCCACAAAGAGAAAGAACAAGCCTTGCATGCGCAGGGTGATGAGGTGCTCTCACATTAGGAGAAAGGCCTCAAGAAGGTTACCATTGCGTCCATGAGTGGAGTACCTAAGTTCAACACCTTCTGGATGAAGGGCGTTGTATAGGGGAAATGTGATACGTTGTTGATTGATGGAGGGGATTCTCACAATTTCATTGATGTTGATATGGTAATAAGGAGGAACATCCCCATAGTATACTTTGAAGGGTTCTTAGTTGAAATTGCAGGAGGATGCATAATAGCTTGTGATAAATATATACCACAAATGAGTTTGACATTGGGAAGGTACACCTTGATACATGATTTTTATGTGGTGGACATTCCAAACACTAATATCATATTGGGAGTATAGTGGCTTAGTACCCTGTAACCCATCACCACCAACTATAAAACCATGAGATGTCCTTCACTGTAGAATAAGGGAAGAGAATCATGCTCAAGGGGATGATAGGAGAGTCACCTAGAGTTGTGACTGCCAAGAAAATGCATGTCATATTTAGGCGTGAAGAGGTGTCCTATGCATCTGAATGATTTATTATGGAAACAGGGGAAAGAGAACTCAAACAATACCCTATAGACATGCAATAAATCCTTCACAGGAATAAAAATGTGTTTGAGTCGATTCGTCCAGGTCAACCACATGACAGAGGGTTTGAACATATTATTGAATTAGAAGAAGGGGCTAAACCAGTCATCACTACACCTTATAAACATCCCGAGAAATGCAAGGATGAGATAGAAAATTCCATCAAAGAATTACTAACCATGGGACACACCAAACCAAGTTCAATCCCATTTGCATCATCAATTGTATTGGTTAAAAAGAAGGATGGGACCATGCACATGCGCATAGACTATAAATCCTTAAATAATAGAACTATCAAGAATAGGTATCCCATTCCTAGGATCGATGAATTGTTGGATGAGCTACATGGTGCAATATATTTCATAAATATTGATTTGCGCTCTGGATACCATCAGATTAGGATGAAGGAAAAATACATTAAGACAACTTTCAAATGTCACTTTGGGCATTATGAGTTCCTTGTCATGCCTTTCGGCCTAACCAACGCACTAGCCACTTTTAAATCTTTCATGAATCATGTGTTCAACAATCATTTGAGGAAGTATTTGTTTGTATTCTTTGATGATTTGTTGATTTACAACAAAACATGGGAGGATCACCTTAAACATGTAGATGAAATACTAAGTATCATGGAAAAACAATCCTTATATGCCAAAGAATCAAAATGTGAAATTGGGATGACAAAGGTCCTCTACTTGGGTCACATTATTGGAGAAAAGTGGTTACATGTTCATCAAGAGAAGATTCAAGCCATCATTGATTGGCCCACTCCCAAAACACTTACAGAACGCAAGGGCTTCCTTGGCATCTGCAACTATTATAGGAATTTTGTCAAGGGGTTCTCCCAACTATGTGCACCTCTAACAGATTTGACCAGGAAGGGGGAATTTGCGTGGAGTCATGAGGCAAAATCTACATTTGAGAAAATGAAAAAGGTAATGAGCACTTGTCCTGTATTATCTCTACCTGATTTTTCTCAACCTTTTATATTGGAGTGTGATGCATCTGGTGAAGGTGTTGGAGTTGTTCATATGCAAAATAGGCATCATATTTCCTATGAGAGTAGAAAATTGAGGGGTCCAAAGCTGCTATACACCCTGAGTGTAGGTTATTTCTATTGTGGTGGGGGAAATGGGTGTGATTTTTGTTGGTATAGGGCTAGGTTAGGCTAATTCTAGCGTGGTGACTTGTTTGTCACTTCACTTGGTGCCTTTACTTGGCGAACTTGGAGGACTGGGCAGACAAGGTGGATGCCTTACGCGAACTAGGCATTTCTGACAAAGAGATGCTCACCATAATGCACGCATTGGCCAAGTTCAGGCAATATCTAGTGGGAGCAAAATTTGTGGTGAGAACTGATCATAACAACCTCAACTATTTCCTTGGGCGGAAGGACCTTAATGAAAAGAAACAAAAATGGGTAAGAAATACCCAAGAATACAACTTTGACATAGAATATGTCAAGGGAAAGAATAATATAGTAGCAAATGCCTTGTCCAGAAAGCCCTCGACCTATTCCGTGACCGAAATCTCAGTTGACTGGAAATCCCATCTATTGGCGGAGTACTCTAAAAATAAATGTGCATGTGAGTTAATGGATAGGAAGTTACAACATGACATGTACATGATTATTGATAACATTATTTATTACAATGGGATGATATATCTAGTTCCAGAATCCTCATTCAAGAAAAGGGTGCTTCAAGCATTCCATGATTCACCATTAGCAGGTTACCAGGTGTTTCTCAAGACATACAGGTAGATAAGAGAAAGGTTTTCCTGGAGGGGTCTCAAGGGAGAGGTTATGCACCATATCAAGGAGTGTACCACTTGCTAGAAGAATAAAGATGAGCACACACACCCAACAAACCTATTGCAACCTCTTCCCATTCCAAAGCATAAGTGGGAAAGTATATCTATGGAATTCATTATGTGGCTTCCCAGGATAAGAGGGAAAGATTGTATATTTGTGGTAGTAGATCGCTTGACTAAGTTTTCCCACTTTCACTCCATCACCATGGAATATAACACATCTCAAGTTGCTAAATTATTCTTCAAGAAGGTTTTCAGGTTACAAGGGTTACCCAAGACCATTGTGAGTGACAATAACAACACGTTTATGAACATCTTTTGGTAGGAACTGTTTAGATTGGTGGGCACTGAGTTGACTCTTAGCACTAGCTACCATCCACAAACATATGGAAAAACATAAATAGTGAACAAATGGGTGGAGGGTTACCTCATAAATTATGTAGTAAGGAAGCAAAAAGCATGGGTCAAATGGCTTTATCTAAGTGAATATTGCTACAACACCACCCACCACTTGTCCACTGGTATGTCTCCTTTGAAAGCTTTGCATAGTTATGATCCCCTTACTTTTGTTGAAATCATGTTTAGAGATAGCAGGGTTCCTATGGCCAAAGAGTGGATACAAGAAATCCAAGACACCCTTAAAGACGTCAAAGACAATTTACATAGGGCTCAAAATCAACAGAAATTATATGCTAACAGAAAGAGGGTGGAGCACACTTTTGAGGTAGGGGGCCTGGTCTATTTAAGGATACAACCGTATAAACAAGCATATATTAAGAAGAATGGCATTGAGAATCTAAAGCCACACTTCTATGGGCTCTATGAAGTGCAAAGAAGAATTGGGGAAGTTGCATATGAACTAAAATTTCCACCGGAGAGAAAAATCCACAATGTTTTCCATGTATCTTGTCTAAAAAGGGCCCCGGGGAAGCATGTTATAGATAATGAAGAGCTACCCATAGTTGATGAAGAGGGACACTTGATTTTGATTCCAAAAGAGGTCTTGGAGGTAAGGGAGAAACAATTAAGGAATACTTGGTCAAATGGAAGAAATTGCCTATAGAATATGCTACTTGGGAGAATGAACAAGTGTTACAACAAACAGGTACATAATTGCTTGTGGGAAAGAAATTTTCGGTAGGGAAGACTGTAATGCTCCCTTATCCTTGAAAGAACCAAGGAGGACTTAGTAGTCTAGTCACCCCTCTAGACTATAGTCCAATGGGAAAAAGGGGTAGGAGGCACTAAAGATGCCAGTAAGTGATTTAATGTTATTTTATTAAAGTGACTTGGATGAAAAGGGAAAAAGGTTATTGACTAAAAGAAATTAAAACAATAACCTTCATAAGATTCATAAAGTAACTCAACAAATAATTAGAAGAGGGAGGTATAAAAGAGAGAGGAGGGCGCCTCACCCCTTATTCATGTTATTCTTCTCTTGAGTTCATTTGAGCTATGCAACTTATGTTTTGAGGGTTTTGAGTCAAGAAACCCTAGAGATCAACAAGGAGGTGAAAGATTCCTCCATTCCTAGTCCAAGCTTGGCCAAGGAAGTGAAATACTCCTCTCTCACCATTCTACTCAGTTACAAGACCATTATCATTAGTCAAGAAGGAAGCAGGGCGCAAATTGGAGGGTTTTCTGCAGGTTGGGTGCAATATTCAAAGGAGATCTATTCGTTTTGAGAAGGAGAAGGGAGATATATTTCCAAACTCTTCTCATGAAGGTTTGCAAGGCCTAGAGTGCCTTATTTCACCTTTCAATGGAGTGTTTCTCCTGCATATTGATTTATCTTGGCTTTGGGATGATTTTCTAAAGAGGGGTGCATCATTCACTGAGGAGGAATTGAGTTGGAAGGTTATATCTTAGGGTTTGACCTTGTAATTTCTCCATATGCAATCTAAAACTCTCGATATACAGTTTGGAAGAATTTTCATAAGATTTGGAGGTCATCTTCAAGGAGGCCGAAATTCCTAGCTTTTCCAGACTGTGGGGGATGCACCAACACCAGATCTGAAGGTTACATTCTTCTAGGGAAATAATTTGATCTTGTATTTACTCTCAATTATATGTTGGGGATCTAGGAGACCATATCTCTCTATCCTATTGTATCTTGAGGCGTGTGTAGCCCATACTTCTCTATTTTTTCTATATTGTACCAGATCTGTTGATCTATGTATATAAATCAACTTATTCTACTAAATAAAGGTCAGATCTAAAGTCTCTTGAGGTATTTGTTGTGTTTTTTATTGTATCTTGTGATGCTAATTTATTATTGCTCTCTATATGCTATAAATTCATCACCAAACACCAGAGTGCAACTTCCTAAAGTAAAACCTGCATAAAAAAGAAAACAAGTTATGAAAATAACCCATGGTTCCTAGAAGAATCGCTTGGGAATATTATAGTATGAATGTATTTGGGTATTTGGAGAGGGTTCTCCTATTCTTTAAGGTTTTATTGTGTAACTTATCTCTCTTATATATATTATAGTTGTGCTCTACTCTCACATTGATGTACATGGTGTGTCTTCTAGTTTATTATGACAATTTTGTTGCTTCAAGCGAACCATCTTGGAATTTTTGCTATAACATTTTTTCTGGGACACTTCAGATAGTGAAATTTGAAGTTTACTTAGAAGACATATCAAAGTACACCTGATAAAAAATTCAGGCTCTTTTTTATTATAATTCTGTAGATATAACCTATGGAAGATAGGTTTTTAACTCATCGTGAAATTAGTTTTAAATGAGGCATCTTGGGATTTTCACTGTAAATTTTTTTCTGCAAACTTTCAGTTTATGGAATTTTTAGAATATTAAAAATATGTAGTGAATCATGCTAGGTAAAAAATTTAGACTCTGGGTCATTTTACTTTTGGAGATACATCCGGTGTAAGTTAGGAATTTTTACTAGCCTTGATTGGTGACAGATTTGTTCTAGTGGATACTAGTGTGTTCAACTTTATTTATGGATGGCATGGATTTATTTACAACGGGTGTGATGCCTAGGAGGACTTGTGATTGGTGTTGGATTTGTTCTAGTGGTTATTAGTGTGTTCAACTTTATTTATGGATGGCATGGATTTATTTTGAATGGGTGTGATGTCTAGGAAGAATTGTGGTAGGTTGCTAATTTGTTCTATTAAATGGTGGTGTGTTGTCACTTGTGATAGGTGAAGGATCTAATTCATTGATGGTTGGTATGCGATCTATGTTTCAACAGGTGTAATGCTCATGAAGGTTTGAGATGGGTGGATAACTTGCTTCAATGGAATTTCAATGTTTGGAGTGGATTGATGCTTGTGATAGGCTTGTTTAACCATTTAATTTCTTGTTCATTTTTGGAGCTTGGAATGGGGTTGATTAATTTTTTCATAGATTGATGATTATTGATTGATTTGTTTTGGTTGAGTTGTGACTGAAGGGTTTATATGAGTGGAAACCTTGCTTATTTTTATTGATTGTCATAGATGGATGGAGCTTCCAACATTATCCATTGGGGATAGTATTGTGTATGCATCTTGTACATTTGTGGAGATAGTAATCACGGATGTGATAATTGGTGTGATACTAAGATATTGGTGATCTTGTGCATTTTTCCTTGTACTTGATATTTGAGAGTGGATCTTTCATATTGTATTTTTCATATGTGTACTCTCATCTTTGAGAGTTTGTCATTGAAGAAGGGTGTGGAATACCTAACTTGGAGAAAGGTTCAAAACCTATGGTGGTGGAATTAGTGATTGATTTCAAGCTTCTAAATGATGGAAGTAGTGATGAGTACTAGTGATAAGGTTGTTGGATTATTTTTTCTAGAGGGAGTTGATCGCGTCGATACTCTTGCATTCAGATTATCTCATAAAGAGGAAGGTGACCTTGTTGAGTTTGTTGCTTCAATTTTCAGAGGTTTTGAGGTGCATGAGAGGGATTTTCATCCTCGTAGTTGGCGATAACCCTTTATGGGTTGTTATCCCTTTTCTTCCTTTACGACAAGCTTGATATTTCAAGATTGATGAGTTGAGATGTATGTAGATTTTATGTTGTGATTTTGATAGATTTGTTCCAGTTCTCTTGGTCATGTTGGAGATGTGATTGTATTTGCATGTTTCCTTGAACAATTCTTGATGTGGTGAAAAATATTTTGCCTCGTGATTTTCACTTTATGGATGTTGGTGTTTCGATAGGTCACTGTCGATGTCTTCCCTATTTTGAAGTGATTTCAGACTTCAGTGGGAAGTAGTGTTCTAGGGTCATTTTCCTTCGGTTTCACAAATGGTCAATGTTCTTTTGAAGCCCCTAGCATAAAGGAAGAGGTAGCAACTTTGTTTGGCGGTGTAAACCTATTTGGTTTGTTTTATTTTGCTTGCATGTTCATCATGAGGAGTCCAAGTTCCATATTGGTTGGCTTGTTGCTTAGAGAGAGAAACACCTTTGTAAGGAGTGATGGCTTGGATGCTAAAATGTGAAGACCTGTACTTGTGGGTGTGACTCTTGTAGAGTAGGTATGATGTTCACAATGATGGAGGAGTATTGTTTCAACTTTGTGGAGGCATTGGAGTTACAGGTTGCAGATTCAAAGGGAGTTGAGTAGTGTTACAAAAAAAACATTTCTAGTAAAGAGGTAGTCTAAGCTTTTGGGGTTACTCCAAAAGTATTTTTAACTTTCTAGGAGAGCACTAGGTCTTATAGTCCCTTGGTGATGCTTCATGGACATATGGATGGATTATTTTGGGTGGATGTTTGACCTTGGTTAGAGTGCCGACATGGACCTTACCTAGAAGGTTGTTACCATAATTGACATGATGACTAACCCATTGGGTGCACAAAATGGGGGAGTTGGTTACTCGATTAGGATAGGTACCTACCTAGGAGGAGGAGCAATGGGCCCTTGGAGGAGGGCACTTAGCCCATGGAGCTTGGGACCATGTGATATATAACTTGGAGGTTGGACACTTGATTTGAGGATGCTTACATTGAGGAGCATACTTCATGGAGGTTTGTTGGTTGACCTAGACACATGTTGAGGAGGAGCATTAGAGTTTAGTGACCATATTATCACAAATGAGCTCAGAGTAACATTGGGCACATGAGAGGATATGTGGCACATAGATAGAGGAGGAKCACTTTGCATAAGGAGACTTGGATAACAGACCACTATGGAAGAGGGAGTATTGGAATAACATCTTGTCAAATAGTGCACCGTCTTGAAGGAGGGGCATTGAGCCTAAGGAGGATCATGCTTGGAGGGAGTTTCAYGTTGGAGTTAGATATATATGAGTTTAATGCATGTACATCCTTGTTTTGTAGAGAGTTCCATGTGGGATTGCCTTGTTGGTTACTTGTATGGATTTATGTCCTTGTTTTATGTTAGCCTCCCTCACTTATTATATATATAAAGGGAGGAGAGAGCTCTTGTAATAATTATCATCATTTGTACTTTTTTCTATCTTGGTATTGCCTTAGAGGATTCTTGTAGGGAGCAAGATGCTAGGGTTTGTTGAAGATTGAGTAGCTTCGAAAGATATTCTTATTGTATTTGTATTGAAAAAACCCTAAAAGAATATTATTATATTGTATTTGTAAAAGTCGGCCATATTGAACCTTGGAAAAAGTCAATTGTAAATTAAAAGGGGAAAATAGTCAAGTCGACCCTGACCTAATTAAAGGGCAGTTCAACTTGTATTTATAAGAGGCTAGGCGCCTCATTTGAAGACACACAACACAATCTCTCTCACATAAGAAAAACAATTGCACAAGTTTGAGGAGAAGAAGCAGCGACTACGTGAAGACGTCTTGGTGAAAGTCTTGGAGACCTATCTTGGTCTAGTGGTGTGCTACTCTGTTATGGTTAGGGTTTCTGGTTTATATTCTGTTTTCGTAAGATCTCTCTTGGAGAGACATTGTACTTGTTGAAGAATCTATTTTGAAGAAGCTTTGTTGGGTTTTCCCCCCAAGAGGGTTTCCCATAATATATCTTGTGTTTACTGTGGATGTCTTTCTTTCAGTGATTCTTATGGATAAAGTTATTATTTTAATAGTATAAAGTTAAAGAATACTAACACACTTAACTGGTTAAGAGAAAATTTAACAGGGTTTAGTAGGAAACCCTAGGAGAAGGCAAGAAGAGAGAGAGAAATATGTCTTAGTTGTTCTTGGAGAGATTTCTTCTGTGTAAAGCTAGGGTCTTCTCTTGTGAGATGTTAGGGTTGTGCCATGCAAAGTAAACCCTAGAGAAGAACATGACATTGGAGGCCA
Organism: Picea engelmannii; assembly: GCA_009831015.1. Lineage (NCBI taxonomy): Eukaryota > Viridiplantae > Streptophyta > Pinopsida > Pinales > Pinaceae > Picea > Picea engelmannii. The sequence continues at coordinate 96,300 of ML797386.1, forward strand.
TGAAGGATTGTCTTATGGAACTTGTTGTAGCACTAGGGTTTGTACTCTAGTAGAATACAAAGAGTGGAGCTAACATTTTGCATGATTTAGTAGATTGTTCTTGTGTGATGCATGGAGGCTAGGGGAGATCCTAGCTTGATGAGTCTTCAACTTGGTGTGATGCTTCTTGGAAGAAGACTTGAGAATTGTATTTTTGATGTTCCATGGAGGTCTTGGTGCTTGTGATGATGCAAGAGCTAAAGATCCAAGGTTTGAGAACTCAAAGTTCAAACCCTAGGATAAAATTATAGACTTGGAGGTTAGTGCTAGAGTTGCCTTCCTATGTACATGTGTGATGAAACATGGCTAGGTTTTGTAAACCCCGTGGAAGAAAAGAACTAATGTGGAGAGCTTGTGTGATACAAGTTTGGTTTATGTGCTAAGGAGGAATTGTTGGTGTTGAAGCTAGCATGCCAAGGATCTTTGGTCGAGTGACCAACTTTGGTTGGGAGTGATTCCTATCTAGGAGAAGTTGGTGGTTAGTGTTTTCTTAAGGTTTCCCTATCTAGGGTTTCAAGAGCTTGACTTGTACTAGTTTTTTGATAAATTTTTGGTGTATACACACACACACACACACACACATATATATATATGAAGTTTCCAGTAGTCCAAATATTGTGTGCTTGTAGATTTGATTATCATTGAGTAGATTCAAGCATTTCTTGTTCATGCCGATTTGACATAACATATAGTTGAATTGGTTAAGTGATTTAACACATATATTTAAAATAAAGGAGAAGAATTATCGTTGTTATATTCTACTATAATAAGAGTAATCAGGTATGTTATGCCTTGATAAGTGTGCCCTAAGGGTTGTAGCATTGTGGTATTGAAGTACACTTATATGGTGTTTATTTTCCTGGGCTGCTGGGTGAAATTGGGTTGAAGGGAAGTGAACTATAGTCTATTACTGATGTAATCATCAACCCTAAGGCTGAAATTTCATAGGTATTAGATCAAGGAACTCTCAAGATTGAGGTGAAATTTTGAAAGCTACATTAATTGCCTGATTATTGAAATTTCTACAAGGACCTCATATGGAGAAAGTAGAAAGTAGAAATTGAGATGTTTTGCCAGTTTAAGAAGGCTTAACAATTTTTAAGCATTTCAATACTATATGAAATAAAATAATGTAACCTTGGTCTTCTACATCTTGTGTGTTGGAGTTTGTAGAATTGTAAGACTGAAAGATAGGCATTGGATTCTTCTATGTAAGAAACAATAAAATGCCTAGGGAACATATGTTGGTAATTAGATTAGCCACCTCATTACTATAGAGGGTTTAGCTTAAGGAAGATATTGTCTGAGTTGGCTACTTTGCAACGTACACTGAATGGTTCAATAGAAAACAATGTGTCTTGGAAGGAATTGAACTAATTATACGGAACTTAGGAAGTGAGTACTAGGAATTGTTATCACTTTAAAAGTAAAAAATCACTCAAAAATTTCCAAGTAAAGTAGACCACTGGAAAATACTCCTCATCTATTAGTTGTGAGCATTTGAAGATTTTTTCATTGTGGAAAATAGTTAATTCGGAGCAAGCTTGGAGTTGATTTGGCTTGCACTGTTTTTCGGTTGATTTCACTGGATAAATGATTTTGGTGTTATGTTGTAGTATTATCTTTCGCACTTTAGAGGCCATTTACAACTTCAATATTTATGTATTTTGGTTCAAATATGGATTGCACTCAGTTCCATTTTGCTATATTCACCATCATGTGCATGTATGCATGATAAATCTTTGTGTATTTGGTGTCTAATGGTTTGGATTTACATTGTTGTGCATTAAGATATAACATTTTTATAAAAAAATTGAATATTTTATGTATTTTTAATACAACCAGTGCTTTTCCATTTTTTTCCCAGTCGGTTTCAAGATTTTGGTTTATCCGGTTTTGGTTCTGATAACATTGGTATATATTTATTATGTACAAGATGCAATGATCTTACCATTCATTCATAGTGAGTTCATCAGGGAATCCCGGACAAAGAGTGGTGCCTATGGAGCATGTTTCAAAATAAACAACTCTACATCAATGTGTTTGGGTTGTTGATATAAATTATTCCCACTTTGTGATGACTGTTGATAAGGTTGTTTAAGATATGCAACTCCCACAAGCAAAGATTGCAATTTTGACTGTATATATTATTGAGTAGTAAATGTCTAAGAGGGTTTCTATTCCACTTCTGAATACAATGTGACATCTTGTAGTGTGGAAGTCAGAAATTCACTAAATTCATGAAACTTTTCGAAGGAGGTTTTTAACTTCTTACTTACTGTTTAGTGTCTGAACAAGTTGTTTTTCAAAATATTTGCCAATGTCATCAGAAGAATTGTCAAGCTCTATTGTTGGGCATAGGCCTATTTTTAGGAGATGTTATTTTTGGAAGAAAAACCCAGAATGAGAAAAGTACAGTTGGAAGGAAAAGCAACATGTGTGAGGAAAGCATGCAAGGCGTGCCTGCAAGGAAACCTAACCACATTAGGGTTAGGGTTTTTGTAAGAGAATTTAATAGTTGTTGAGATGAGAATTAGTATATATAAGTACCTAGGAGGTCGAGAGGGCGAGATTGAGAGATAGGAGAAGGTGGTGAAGTTCTGTAATGTTCGAAGGAGGAAACTATTGTAAGATCTAAACCTAATTTTGTAAGTTGTTGAGATGTAGGAGAGTCAAGAAACTCGATCCCGAGGGTTATATCGTAGGCTGAGGAGCTTGGTGTGATCTAGTCATCCTCGGAAGGATTGTGGAGCCTGTTGTGATTGTAAGATCAGAAATTGTAGTGCGCACGACTCTATATATTGCACAATCATAATAAAAGAGCTTAAGAGCCAAATCTTTGTGGACATAGCCCATGAGGTGGTGAAACATGGTAGATCATGTGTTATGTGAATCGCTTATGGTTTATGTCTTTGTTTTCAATTGTTAAATCTTAGACGAATGCCTTAATGAAATAGTTAGATCTAGTGATTTACGTGCATGAACAAAGAACGACAAAGGATTTACTATAAATGAATGTTATAGTGAATGAATGAAGATCACCAAGTATAATCCCATATCCCCACTCTTTCCCAGACTGCAAGCATCTGAGCATTGCACTCACCCATAGAACTATCTCGAGTGAGATCACACAATACACTCTATGTGTTATGTTTCCTTCTAGTTTACCAGGAGGGCCAATAGTTTTAGAGGGCTTTGTTGGAATCTTGTTTGGATATGAACCTGGGTCACCCCAAGAAGTGGGAAGAGAGAGTAGTAACCAACAAATGGTTATGTTGTCGGTTGGAACTACATGGGATTGAGTGAGTGGGATCCATGAAATAATCACGAAGATAATGAATATATAAATGTTCAGACCGTGGAATCCAATGAAGGCGGAGATTGAAATCTGGTTGAAAATAAAGGAGATGGACTTTGCACAGAAGGACAACAGAAACCCTAAAATAACACCACACAAATATCTGGATAAGTATGTGTTTAGCGATTTGCATGAAGTGTTTTTATGTGATTTCCCACATGTGTTGCAGGAGTGGATATTGAGGTTGAAAGACAACCACACAACAAATCAAACCATATAGTTAGAGTGGAATCATGTGGAGATCGTGCAGCTACAACAAGTTTATAACAAATTCATGCGCGTAATATATTTCTAGTTAGACAGTATTGTTGCAGGATTTATCATAGAATTTACAGTAGATATTGCAGAGTCTTACAACGCAGCAGAGCAAGAGTTCCTGAAGGGACCCAGAGGTAGGTATATCATATCATTGTATACTTCCATCAAGATCTTACTATATAACAAAGGTGTGATGACTATGGGATTAGAAAACTAAACTTCTCTGCGTGCATGGGGGAAGGGGGGAAGAACTAACAAGAGCTAGAGAAATGGAGGAAGAAATGGATAAAGGAAAGAAGGAGGAGGCCTTGGACCCAATCATGATCGAGGAAGATCAGATCAAGCAGATCATGGCAACAACTGGAAAATCACGTAGTGGAGTACCTTGCCAATATAAAATGAATAATAAGAAGAGAGCCATAGCAAAGAGTGAGGACTTGGAAAGTGATGAAGAAGAGGTAGAGGATCTCCGAGCTGTGTAGCGGATTGAGGAAATCATGCGCACAACATATGAGTGGAAGACGAGAGGTCCAAGGGCATGAACAAAAGTCAGAACTCCTATCCATGTCAGTGTCAGTGTGGAACCCATAAACCCATGTGCGACTAATACACCAGAAAGAACACCATTGTTCAAACAACCGAATTTTAGTGGAAGAAAGACAACAGGAAGTGCACCCAACCAAGGAGAAGCAACTAGAGGAGCCAATTTAGGAAGTAGTAGTCAAGTATATACACCACACAGAGGTCGTAGCATGGATGATTTTAGGGGCTAAATTTCGCTCATGGGCTAATTTTCCATGGTTTTTCCAAAAATGAGATTCGCTATTTTAAAAATGATTCGCCCAAATTCTATAG
>ML797386.1:141402-153817 GCA_009831015.1 Picea engelmannii
AACCCTAGCTTGGAGATTATTGTAACAGAGCGTTGCTCGACTGGAGGTTTCCCCCTCGAAGAGGCCTGTGAACATTGCTATCTGAATCAAAGTGTTGTTTCTGTTGCTATTTCGTATATCATTTATGTGTATTGTGAAGATTATGCTGGATATTTTACTGTTATTCTATCATTTCTAGCATTTCATTTCCGTTCTGCATATTTTATATATCTGGTATCTTGCACTCTAGGTCTCGTTTCCATAATAGATGAGTTGAAGTCGATGGAAGGAGACCCACTGAAAGGAGAGAATTAAGGCATCTCTCATCATTCAACATGAGGTACAAAGCAGGAGCTTCATGATTTGGAGGAAATTGGATGAAGAAAATGTTCACGAACCAATGACCCTGTGCGTCTTTCGCGTGTGCCAAGTGCAAGCGGTATACAAAAAATACCCTCTAAATAGAAACAATGAGGAAAAATGCTGAAAAAGACAATAAAACCACCAATAAGGCTAATGGTATCCAAGACATTGCATGAATCCCAGTGTGTGAATATGTGTCTTGTCGTCGAACACAAGGGAAACCACCAAGTCAACGACCAATGATGAAATGTCCATTGTTGGGTTCAAGGTTACCTACCAATGAGAAAAGTATGATCATGGTGCGTAATAGGACTACAACATCATGTGATTCTGAAACAACCTCAGGGTATGGTCGACATGCAAAGTCAAGAGTTTTGAGGAATGGTTGACACAGGTTGATAGAATTCTTTTGAACAAGAGCATGAGACATATGGAAGCCTCTGACAGCATAGATTCAATGATGAAACCATGAGATGCATGAGGCATCAATAAAACTATCCATAGGGACTAGAAGAGTAACCAGTCGGTGGAGAAAACTTTTTGTAACGAGCTCAACTACCTAAGGCCATGCTAAACCCAAAATTATGATGACAAGTGGACTCTATAATTTTGTGCTATGTTCAAAGGTCACATGACTGCTGCCACTATAAGATAATACTCCCTTCCCTTACGTCTTTTTTTTTTTTTTCATAGTCAAATGAATTCTATGATACAGAGGAGGAAACGAGTGTCGTAAGTAAGAAAAAATAGTTCCAGCAGTGGAACATACCTATCCTCAATGCAAGGAGGTGCATGCGAGAGATGGACACTCGGGGGAATGTTCCCTGATGGGTATAGGGTGTCTAGTTGCAAAGGATATAAACAAGACTCTGCTTGGTTGAGGATGCAAAACCGTTGAGGCAAACGGTTTATAATGCAAGGAAAGAACCGACTATAGGCTCAATACTGCAAGCAAGGGAATGAGATGCAATCACAACTTAACACCAAAAAATGTCCTTTTTCATAATTTTAGTCTAGTTGGTGTGAAAAAGGGATAAACTTGTACCAAATAGACGTCCTTTCAAATCCAATTTATGAGTGTGAAAGAGACAAGTTCACGTGGCGTTTTTTTCACTTTTTGAAAATGAGTCGGAAAAGAGTTTAAATAAAACTTGCCTGGGAGTCCTCTAGGTATAGGTCAACATGTTTATGAGTGAAAAATGAGGCTCAACATAAAGTCATGTATTAGTTATAAGGGACTCCTGGTCCTAGGGAAAAATCTCTGCATTATTTAGGTTTCAAAATTTGATTTAATTAAGGCGCAAATTAGGTATTTCGGTGTACGCAGGCTACCACTCATCGGGTCGTGTATACACGAGGTTATACACGACTGTGTAAAATACATGCTACATGTACTCATCCCTATATGCAATTGTGAATGTTGCAGCCCACGTACAAGCCCATAAACAAGGTTTTTGATGGTTTCTAACTCAAAATTTGATGTTTCTTTGGCAGGATGGTGCTAGAATGGAGGGAAAGGGAACATGAGGAGGTAGATGTTATTGTGGAAAGAGATCTGGGGGCCCAAATGGCCTTGAAAAGATGCAAGTTGTACGAATTTTGGGCACTCAAAGGGATGAGGGCCCAAGTGAGGTTGTTACAGTTGCTCGTGGATTACTGGCATCCAGACAATGAGAGCTTCAACCTCAATGGGCAACCATTGAGGATTGAAAATGAGGATATATATTTTTTGACTGGGTTATCACGTCGAGGTGAGGTGGTGAACCTTAAAGCCCGAGGAGCTGGGAGTGGTATGAAGATAGAAGAGTACATAGGCACTCACTGTATAGCAGGGACCAAGAAGGCGCGAGTGAACTTCCCATCCGAGAGATAAACAATCTCAGCCTCAAGATTGTTGTCCTCATTTTGACCAGGATCACATGATCAGATTTGTTGCACCAGGCATCGAGGCTTCTCATGTTGTATTTTTTAGAGTGTTTGAAACCCACGTTGTACGATTGGTGCACCTCACTACTGGCTAATATGAAGAGCCAGTTGACAGAATGCAAAAAAGGTGACAAGAGGAACTTCGTGCTTCCATCTATATTGTGTAGATTTTTCTTCGAGTGGGTTCCAGGTTTGGGACCTAGAGTCAAAATAATTTCTCAAGGACCTCACGATCCATCCATGGCACGGTGGACCGAGGTAATGAGATGACAGTGGGGAGGTAGGGCACCCACACCCTACAATGGTGATTTCTTATACTGGTGGAGGCAACAGATAATTGCTCTGGATGACTACCCCTATGTAGGGATCGACTTCAGAGGGGACCCTGACATGCCATTGCCACTAGGGACCGCCTACAGGGACATAGGTATGTCAAAGTTTTTTAAATAATTTATTTTTTTGTATTTTTGTATAGTAAAACAAAAATATTTTTTGGATGATGCTTAAGTACTAACTAGGCACTTGTGTGACGCAAACGTAGGTCTGCGATGGCTGGACGGACTTCTACGACATCGTCGGAGGCACTGGGGAGATGAGGCAGTGGGAGGAAAAGCAGAGAGAATCCTTCAAAACATGCAGGGAAAACTGTCTCATTTGGCACATAGGATTCTGATGGTTCATGTAGAGGATCTGTCGGAGGCCATGCGGCGACAAGTGGTTGGTGTGCCCAGAGCTTGGGTGCGTCTCTTTCGGTGTCTTGCAAACGTCGTAGTTTGTTATCATGAAACACATCCGGCGCCACAGGCGTAGATGTCATGGATTTTGTATTTATCGGTTGTATATGTGTATTGAGGGTGTTGTCCCCAATTTTGTACTATAAACATCATATTTGTTTTTGAAATATATATAAAACAGGGTTCTTCGGCTTTACTTATATTACAATGTGTACATTGATGAGATTGTTTTATTTGATTTAGTTATGTGACCAATGCCAATCTAAAATGAAATTAGCATAAGAATCGAATACATAATTAGAACTCCTAGGTATGTGATGATAAGTAATAAAATCAAACTATCACTCTAAAAGATGTATTTGTAGGAATCGTCGGAGTAAAGTAGGATCGTGCATGTGGTAACTGTCGTTTAACTGACATACTACTAATTGGGAATCTACGCGAACCTCTAAAGAGAGAATACCATGTGAAACAACATCATGCAAAAGTTCTATAATGACATTATATTCGACCACATTATTCGTGGATGGCCCTAGGCATACACCACCTGAAGACACCAGTAGACCCTTAGGAGAGTAAACCACTCAAGCGGTGGAAGCCAAGTTCCGTGTATGACGAATGACTCCGTCTGCGAATCCTAAGTAGACCGAAGACTCCATTGACAACTACCAACCAAGGGAAAACTCGATAAGCAAGTTGAAGACGAAAAAGAAAGGGAAAATATATATACACTAAATTACATTAGTATACAAAGAGTTACACCCAAGCTTGGGGCTCAAGTGTAATATATTTTCAAGTAGAGCCCATTCCCTGGCTTGACCACCACGTTCCCTTCATAATCTTCTAACTCATGGGATCGTTTTTCTAAGATGCGTCACATGATATAGGGACCGTGCCACATGGGTTTAAACTTGACTGCCCCCAGCGGTTCTTTGGCTTGATCATATAAAAGGACCAAGTCACCCTCAACCTACAAACGAGGACAGACAAAATTATCGTATTGGACCTTGACACGTCTTTTATTCACCTCGATATTTGTAGAGGCGTCTTGACGCTTCTCGTCGAGACTCTCTAAATGTACGAGGCGTCGTTCGAGATCGGAAGTGTCAGGGAGGAGAGAAACTGTCAATCTAAGAGAAGGGATTTCGCATTCAATAGGTAATATAGACTCCACACTGTCTACTAAATGGAAAGGAGAAAATCCAGTGGTAGTCTTGACTGAGGTTTGGTATGCCCAGAGTGTGGGATATAACATAATATGCCAGTCGAATTTACTCTGGCTCACAATTTTCTGCAAAATGGTCTTGAGAGACTTGTTGATGGCCTCTACTTGTCCATTTGTCCGGGGGTAGTAAGGGGAAGAATGACCATGCTTAAACACCATATTGGATGCTAGCTCTTCCATCATTTCATTCTAAAATTGACTGTCATGATCAGTGACAATCTCACTCGGGATACTGAACCTGGCGATAATTTGATTGAAAACGAAGAAGGCGACAATCTTCCCGTCAGATTTGACTGTAGGCATGGCCTTGGCCCACTTAGTAAAGTAGTCTATGGCCACGATAATGTGTTGATGCCCCCCAGCCGAAGTTGTGTTGCAATCCACGAAGTCCACCCCCCACTTAGTGAAGGGACCGACAATAATGATTGGGTGAAGAGAGGTTGGGTGCAAGCGCATTTTCCGAGTGAACACCTGGCAGGGGTGACACTTCTTAACTGCTTCAACACAATCTTTAAATATAGATGGCCAGAAATAACCGACTCGCAAAATTTTCTGGGCTTTCGCAAGCCCGGATAGATGACCACCACAAGACCCACTTTGGAAATTGTTTAGAATTGATTCAACTTCTTCGTGAGTTAAAAATTGACAAATGATATTGTCTATTCCTCGACGCTACAAAGTGTCGCTGATGATAATGTAATTCTTAGCTTGGTATTGTACACGTCATCGGTCATCTCGTGAGAGATGCTGAGGGAAATTCAAAGTTTGAAGATCGATCGCGACGGTAGGAGAGATACTCACCATATTTCCTTCCGCATAAATGGTGTGCGTATCAAGTGGAGCTACGACATGACCGACCTTCTCGATTAAAGTAGATCGAAAGCCATCTTGTTCGATTCTGACATTCTCTGGGAGAAAACATGAGCGATGATGCCTATCATCCCAAGGTTTGTCAAAACCATTCATGGCTTCGACGATAGCTTCATCCAAGGGTAAAGTCTCATCGAGGCAGTCATGTGAGCAAGACAATGAATTGGCCCACATGGGCTTAAGAACATGATCCTCCTTGTCTGTCGACGAGGTGAGGTAATAGGATCAGGATCGACGGAAGAGTCAAGAACAACTTGATACGCTATCTTCGTTGTCGATAATGGCATGGCCATTCCAGCATGTGACTGAACTTCAAAAGACGTAGTCAAGGAAGGTAGGGTCCACGGATCGATAAAATAAGAAGTTCACAAAGGAACATACCTCTCTAACGAAACAAGCCTACTGGACATGGTGAATTGGTGCCATAAATTCGAAGGTACCCATAAGGGATGAATACATTCTGACACCAATATTCTTAGTTGTCGGCTGAGAATTTTTAACCACGAGGATCAACGGTCCAACAAATGCATTGGGTCTAGCATACGCAAAGGATAATTGGTCGACCGTCACGATCTTCCCATCGTGAGGAAAACAAAGAGTGCGGAAGACGGACGATACGACGACAATCATAGCATAAGTCCAATTGCGTCCTAGTAACAAGTTATAATCGAGGGGTGCATGAACCACCTTGACATCCACCTCTACCGTCTTCCCACCTAACTAGACCGGAAAGGCAGGAAGAATACCGTGGGGGCGGAAAGAACGACTGTCAAAAGAAGTCAACATGGTCGGAGATTGAGAGAGAGTTGGAGAGCCAAGAGATTTCCAACAGATCAGGGGCATCACACATGTAGCAATGCCTTCATCAATGACCGCATGTTTGATGGTATACTTTGAGTACCCCAAGTGGATTTGGAATGCCACATGATAAGGCAAGCGAGGCTTCACATCTGTGACATCAAACTTGATAACTTTCGAGCCACTGGGGTCTAGAGCTCATAACGCAGATAGCAAGGTATTCCTTTGTGAAGGACATGTCTGGAGTACCTCCAGAGCCGACGTCGCACACTGAGTTTGACCCAGGTTCTCAACAATAGAGTAATTCTGGGCGGCTCTAGCATTTGGATTGTGGGTAGAGCGCTTGAGTATTCATTTCGGAATACGAGGCAGTGGCTCTAGTTTTTTCCATCTGCAAAGGTGTCTCCGGAGGATGAGGAGGAGATTCTAGACCAGGTACAGTCTGGGAAGAACTATAATCGCGAGACCAGGTGGCTACATTAACCTGAGAATTTACCATATTGATATTAAAATGGTCACCGTCTTATGTCGGTGGGTTTTGACTTCCACGGGGCACATTTTTGGCATTTGAGGAGCTCAAGGCCATGTGTTGGTTATGTGGAAAAGGATTCATCAGCACAACATGTAGTAGAGATACGAACCTCACAGCTTCCACAAGTTTGGGGAATCAATGAGTAAGTTGATCGTCTGTACAAAGCTTACAGTGAAATTTCACCTTATGTCTTTCTTTCTTTCCCTCACCAACATTATTATTCATCTTCTCACTATTACTATTGTCCTTGGGTTTATTATTGTTCTTCCCACCCTTACGATTATTATTATGTCCTTTCTTCTTATTCTCGCCTGGTTGTTGGTTACCATTTGGGTCGGTAGACGATTTCACGGAATGTACATCTGTCGACTGAGTGGGATTGGAAGACACAAACAAAGTTGGCCCTCCTGCAGACTGGTTTAGAGACAACTATTTCAAATGGATTGTCACCGAGTCTGTGGATTTCACATTGGCAGAGCCTACAATGCCATCGGCATGAGGTTTGGGCTTTTGTCTAGGGTCATAGTTTGACCTCGGTGCATTCGGAAGAATCTGGTATAACATCCCAGACTGAGCGTATATAATATCTAACCGCTAGGATTTGAAGATTGCTTCTTCCTCAGATGTAACCCCGGATGTAGAAACATCCTTCGAGATAGGAGGCTGTAAGGACTTAAGGAACCATTCTAACAGGAAATCCGTGGGGATGCAGGTCTTGATCAACCTCTTCCATCTACGCCACTCCTAGATGTGATACGCGATACGAGTGGTTGTGTCCTTGTGTAAGGTCGACAAAAGTTTTAGGCTAACATCATAATGAACCGACAATTGGAAGTTGTTAAGGAATACTAGCACCATCTGACTAAAGGTCCCATATGCCCCCCTAGGTAGCTTGATATACCATTTTGCGGAAGCCCCTATGAGGGTGTGTTGAAATAATCTTAACCGAATGGAATCATCATTAAGGTAATTTGAAGAGCACCATTGGTGAAAGGTGGTGACGTGATCACTGGGATCCTCGCCATTCTTACCTTAGAATTTCAGAATGTCCGAAGGAAGCTTGGTGAGGACGAGGGGCCATGTAGGATCATGACATACATGGTCGTTCATCAACTTAGACAAGTATGGCAGATTAAGTGTGGCCAGAAAAGGGAGACGGGGTTGTGGCATCTGACCCCAAGCTCCCTGGAAATATTGTGTTTTTGGAACTGAAACCCATTTAGAGTTCTAGTAAGCACCATGGCCCTGTTCGGGATTGTAAGACCCTCCTCCAAGCTGATTCATAAGAGGTTGGTTGAGCATCATTCCAATAGGAATGTTCTGATGGGGGTTATAAAAATTGCCCCCAGTCGGAGTGGCTCTGGGTTGGGGGTTTTCCAAGGTGTGAAATTGACCGCCTCCGGGTGTGAATCTGGAGGATAAAGGTGGATTCGTCATGCCAAATGTGTTGGTTGGAATCGACACTAACGAGGTGAGGGTATAGGATGGAACTTGAGCAAAAGCTTGTCCGCCAGGTTGGTTTCTTCACCCAGAAGCAACAGGATTAGGCCGGAGGTTAAAAGAAGGAATGTCTCCGATAGTAGGAGTCATTTGAGGGATCTGAGAGCCACCAAACAAGAATGGAGTATAAGGAGGAGTTGTTCCCCCAAGTCCAATGCTAGCATTAGAGCCAACAGTTGGGATGGAGTTTGAAAACTATGAGGTAAAATTCGGCATACCATAGGAAAAAAGACTAAAGTCCATAGGGATGGACTGGAAATTATAGTCCAGTGAGTGACCAAGAGACCTAAACGGGTTCTTGGCAACAAGTTGAGCATTCACTATAGGACGGGCAAAAATGATGATAGGTGCCTCCGACACTACAACCATTACGGTTGCAGGAGTCGAAGGGGTTCCATTAACTAGAGTAGGTGTGGGATTTGAAGGGCTCCCAGTATTTTGATGACTCAGTTCAGTACTCATTCTTGTAGAATCACAAGTCTAAAAAGTGGAGGTGTGTGTACCACGTCTAATAACTCTACACCTTTTAGAAGGAAAAGACTCGAAATCCGGTGGTAACTATAACAAGTGGTGAGACCGGCGGGGAAGTTGGTCCGAATCCATGATGACTTAAGACTCGAGATATGAAAACAAATCCTAAGGACAACTAGTAATCAAAGAGCACACCAAAAATAATCAAACGACCAATATGCACACAAACAGGATAAAGTGGCTGAAAGGGGTCTCCCTCTCTAAAGTAGGTATGCCTTGCCCAAGAGGGGCTTGAGACTCCCTGTTAAAGATCATAGGTAACAAAATCAGTTATAAGGGCCCTCATGGGCTTAACAACCAGTCGGTCAGATCCCCTTGAAGAGTTAATCCTCCATAAAGGATGTGTGATGTCCGACGGTTATCTGACTCAGGGTACCTGCAGAATAACCCCTGCAAGTAACCTATGAGGCACCTAAGTCAAGAAACTAAGCAACCACTATATAACCGATGCACAAGCGAGCAGTCGTAAGTCAATTCCACCGTATGGGCAGGGTAGCAAAGCCTGAAACCTTGAAAGCACCGCCTCTCACGGAGGTAAGGGAACTAGCAAGATCCCCATATACGAATAGATCCCCAGAAATATCTCTGACGTTAAGAAGGTATCGGGGGGATATCCCTTCAACCGACCTTGCCCGACCTCGTGATTAACTCGGGTGTAAGCAAAGCCTCCTGATCTTACCGATTATACAATGGATTTCTCCACTCCCTTAGTCAGACACAAATGTTGATTTAATAGCCTTGGAGAATTTTACTCACAAAATCTTATTCCAAGGCACTAAATCTTAAGCTAGTTTGTGCACCCTAGAAAATAAAATCGTTACTAATCAATTTTAAATTATAGTATTAATTTTAATGGTCGTTCTTACTCAAAAGGTGCGGTCGTGAAACTAGTGATGTTATGACTCAACAAGTAAAGTAAATAAATATGAAAACAATGCAAAGTCTTAACTTCAATTTTCAATAAATGATATGTTTCCTAAGAAATGCAATTTTCAATTCAATTCTGCAATTCTGAATAAAAATGCAATCTTTATTTACATGCACTAAGAGAAATGACAAAGACTCAAAAGATCAAAATGCCAATCAATGTAAAATGCCTAATATTTTAGTATTTTCAATATAAGAAAAATGAAAATGCATGCAATGAACAACAAATCGATATATAAAGACTCTATTGTGTATAGAAACAGACAACTCAAGTAGGATACCAAGGAGAAAAACACCCAGCCCAATGTACAAGGACAAACAAAATGAAAAGATGATGAGAAAGGCACTGCCCAAAAATTCAACCAAAGATAGGTTTCATGTCATCCCACGGGCACTTAATAGTCACTACAAAGACCTAAGAAGATTCAACAATTATCAAAACCTACCCAACAACCACCTAATCCAACAAACAAGCAAAAGAGGTTGATGTACGTGAATGTTCAAGGGAAAAGCACATATGTACACAGATTGCAGAAGGACAACACATGTATATACACGACTATCAAGCAAAAACCCGCGTATATGTGTCAAAAACACAGCTAGGCTAAGGAGAAGGATGAAAGAATCAGACCCAGAGTGAACAGAGGTTGTCAACCAATGATACGACGAGAAACGCAATATGAATGAAATAAATCTAAGGAGAAAAGCACTCCAAACCCCAAAAAAAGAAGATTCAATCCCCAATATGGTCGCAAATTATGTTACGAGGAATATCTCTCTATGGCTAGGGGAAAACTACAAGAGACGAAAATGACTGCAAAACTTAAATCTATTCTCAATTATGCTATATAAACAAATATGCTATCAAGATAGTATAAAAGGCCTACCTCGTCTAGACGTTCGATGAAGTCCACCATTGAGCACTTGACCCAAAACAATATACCTACAACTAGTCCTAAACAACCAAGCAACGCATGCATATGGTGATAATATATGATGTTAGCACATTCAATAGCATAATCCATTAACATTCATAACAAATACGCCCATGGAATAATAATTCAAATAATTGCAAGATATCAATTGGACGAGAAAAGAGTATTTTTATTAAGATATAATCAACAGAAGTGAATAAGTTACAGACTTTCGTGTCGGCACAGTTCAGAACCGAGAAACCAAGTTCCTTCCAGCTGGGCCTCCACCACTTCAAACCTCCACCAAAGGCAAGCTCATGTAAGAGAGACAATGGAGTTCTCACTAAATAAGGGAAGAGGTCGGGGGTTGAACATTGTGTTCAGACTTAAAGGATAAAGGGATGCAGACTCAATGTGAAGTGAATAATTCCTCAAGAGTAACTTTGCTCTCAAAGTTGAATTCTTTCTCCTCTTCTCCATAGCTTGGAATTGGCCCATTTATAGCCTTCAACTGGAACTGAAGGGTCGAGTCAGAACTTTTCTAGTATATGGAAGGCCAAGGATCATTGATCTCCTCTTGTGACATGGAAACCCGACACCATTTTTCATTTTTGGGCACATTTCCCGATGTATGCAGGTTGTAGTGGTGCAACCTGTGTATACGCATGTTGTATAGTAGGCAAGGTGCATATATGTGGAAAAAATTGTATTTTTAGCTCTGGAATTTGCAAAAAGGGATGAAAAGTATGCATAGGGAAATGGAAAAAGGCCTTTTGTGTAAGATTTCATGGGGCAAGGCAAATATTGCTATAACATCAACAACCTTGAAGATCAAGGAGAATTCAAGGCCTTCCACCCAAGGAAGAGGTTAGAAATAATTCTCCCCCGCCTCCACAAAGGTGTCGACTTGATTAGTCTGGCACTTTCATATCGATCGGTCAAACCAAGATCGTAGACATTGATCCTCCAGAAGTCAACGCTTCAGAATCAGATCAGGTAATCATTGAGGATCTTGGAGCTGAGGAATTTACTCCACACTTTAATTATGCATTATCCGAGACTTTTCATTGCTAGTTGTACAAGTCCCACCTCCCAAATCGGATTTCACTGATAGTATCCCTCCCCACTAGGCCACTATGGACCACACTATGTCAGTGTCACGATCGAGAGTCCCTACAACCCCCACCTCGGCTATAGTCATCGAGGGAATATTTACTATTGGTGTTTTGAACCAAACGACTGGTGTGATTCCATCCACCATCATCGCGTCGACCAACAACATTTCCTCCTTGGTTGTCGGTCCCACTTGAATTCAGAGTGCAATTGCATCATTTTCATAACAAAAGAACACTTTTTTCATACAAAATTTCATCGATGGACACGCTTAACATGTTGGTTAGTTCCCATCCAATATCCTAGTGTTCAAATGTCGGTGCATGGAGCACCTCAGCTCCTTACCAAGCCATTCCTTGGGGCAGAGGTCACATTCCTCAGTCAACCCCATTCATTGGAAGCAAACCTTTCCTATCTTCCATCCCTAACCCCACATGGGGTTGGGGTGCCTTTATGGGTAGAATATTTCAATCAGTTCGTATGTCATCAACATCGACCCCGTTCACACTTTACGGTGGGTTCGGGAACAACCCTTTCACTGCATCCGTAGTGTCAGTAGGGAGCAACCCCTTCCAAGGTCAATATGTCCATGGAAAGGATATTTTTTCTCCCAAGGGGCGTCATAGGGGATTAACCCTCTCCAAGTCCAGTGTAATCCCTATCAAGGAATATCGCAAGAGGCAACCCCTTTCCCGGTTAGTCTACCCCCATGTCCGGATTTTTTCCTTTCCAAGGGGGTTCGCTAAGGGAAACCTCAGTTTTTATTTTGGGAATCATATGGGTTGAGGAGTTCCTTCAATTAAACAAGGCCAACAAGGATTTATCCCAAGATTTGGTTCAATAAAAAACTCTTTCTGACAACCTAGAGCAAGTTACAACCCAAAATCTTCTTTATGGGTTGTCAATCAATCATTGATGCATGCTAGGATACCATTTATGGAAACGTTGCATTTTCCAAACTTATCTAGGCTGATGAATGACCCCATTCATCATGACCCTAGTT
>ML797386.1:164108-178328 GCA_009831015.1 Picea engelmannii
AATTAGAGTAGATGGATGTGAAGATATCATTCCTACATGGGGATCTGGAAGAAGAAATCTACATGAAGCAACCATAAGGATTTGTTGCGAAGGGAAAGAAGGAGCTGGTATGCAAGTTGAAAAATTCCTTGTATGGTTTAAAATAATCACCAAGGATGTGGTATCAAAACTTTGATACCTATATGTTGGGACTTGGCTTCACAAGAAGCAAAGAGGATCATTGTGTGTATTTCAAATTAATTGGTGATCATTTGATTTATTTGGTCTTGTATGTGGATGACGTGTTGTTGATAGGAAACAACAAGGAGATTATCCAGGATGTGAAAACTCAGTTGGCCTCTAAATTTGACATGAAGGATCTCGGTGCTGCAAATTTCATTTTGGGCATGGAAATTAAAAGAGATAGGGAAAATAGGAAACGCTTGTTAAATCAGAGAAAATATGTCGAGACAATATTGCAGAGGTTTAATATGAAGGAATGTAAATCGGTCAAGGTCCCTATTCCTGTTGGTGTAAATTTATTTACGGATCAGTGTCCCAAGACATAGGAAGAGGAGGAGGAGGACATGTCTCGTGTTCCATATGCGATTGTGGTTGGAAGTTTTATGTATGCAATGGTCTGTACTAGACAAGAAATTGCACACAGTGGGAGTTTTGAGCATGTATATGTCAAATCATGGAAGGAACATTGGACAACAGTAAAAAGGGTTGTTAGGTATTTGTGTGGCACTGCTAGTTATGGATTGTGCTACCAAGGAAGACCATGATTGGACAGAGTGTTGGACATTCATGGCTTTGTGGATGCAGATTGGGTTGGAGATTTGGATCACAAAATATCTACAAGCGGATATGTATTTAACCTGTTTGGAGGAGCAATCAGTTGGATGAGCAAAAGACAATATGTAGTGGCACTTTCAACTACAAAAGTTGAATACATGGCAACCACGCATGCAAGCAAGGAATAAATATGGTTACAAAGATTGTGTTTAGGTATTGGGTTGGAACAACAAGATGTAAGGATAGATCATGACAATCAAAGTGCAATTTTTCTGGCGAAGAACCCAACTTATCATTCAAAGAAAAAGCATATTGATGTTCAATATCACTTTGTGAGAGACATGGTTGAAGAAAATAAGGTGTTACTAATGAAGGTGGAGACTTTGAAGAATGTTGCAGATTCATTAAAAAAATCTGTGAGCACTGAGAAGTTCTCTTGGTGTAGAGGATCTATGGGCATTGTTTCCTTGGATTGTTGACTATGTAACCATGTAACCCTCTTTATGAAAAGAAAATAACAAGTGGGAGATTGTTGGGTATGTGTTATATTATTTGCACAACTAGAACTAGTGTATACTCTCTGTCGGGTGTGCAAGGGCGTTTGAGGGGGGTTCACTAGGCCTCCCCTTCAAGGGTTGTAGGGGGGCGATATCCCCCTTGCTCATGGGTTCGGGGGCAGCGGCCCCGAAAAAAATTGCGTCGGTTTTTGTGTCGCCTTTTTTTCCTCAATTTTCATGTCGCCTCGATTTTCATGTCCATTGTTAGGAGGTTTTTCGACACATGGTTTTTCGCCGATGGTTTTCTATTTTTTGTTAAGGAATTAGGGTTGTTGACTAATATAGATAATTGGATTAATGTCATTGGTTCCTATATGTATATTGTATTGTAAACAATGTATGAGAAGATGAATATAGAATATGTTGGTTTTCCTGGTTTGGGTTTCCAGAGGAAAAATATTTGTGTAATGTGTGTACTTGCCATTGTATATTTTCTATCTTTTTACTGAAAATTTGTTTGTATTAAATAATTGTACAAGGTTAAAATCTACAAATTCGAAGGGAAAAGTGGCGAGGATCCACATGACCACGTAACAACGTTCAACTTGTGGTGTTCGTCCAACTCGCTTGATGACAGATTGATTCGATTGTGTTTTCTCTAGTGTACTCTTACCAAAGGTGTTGTTAAGTGGTACATTGAACTTAAAAGGGGGGAGTACTTGACTTTTGGTGATTTAGCCATGGTTTTCCTAAACCATTTCCAACTCCTTGTCCGGTATGATGCTGGGACACAATTGTTCGCCAATTTTGACCAAGATAAGGCCACACACATTTCTGATCATATTCATGATGGAGGAGAAGGAAGAGATTGATTAAAGCTATGGTTCCACCCGATTTTATCCTTAAGTGGTTCCTGAAATCTCTACTCCCATATGTTTCGAAGGAAGTTGCAACTTCAGGACTATTTTCATAAGAACACACAATCTTTCGGGCACGACAATTATAGCTCATTTACTCTCAATCAGGCATGCTCTATGAGATCATGTTGGATGTGTCACGGTCTACTGTCAACTTGGAAAATACAAAGTCTAGCGCATATGTCGATGCCATAGTAGGTTTTGCTCAAACTAGAGTCACAGACCTGGCTACAAGCCAGATGCAAAAAATTTCTATTCAACAACTTGTGGCTGGTCGGGCCTTTGGCTCGGCCACCCCCTCCACTCTGTCTTCTGACGTACATTATGTGAAAACAAAGACTTCTAAGGGTCCTTATCATACCAACGAAGAGAAAAAAGGCAAGGGTAAGAAGGGTAGTGGGGGTAACAATAAAAAACATGATAAGAATGTTGAGGGGCCCAAAGATGAAAAAAGTAAGGTGAAGTTTCCTTGCAAACTTTGTGATGAAGATCACATTACACATCATTTCCCATGTATGGAAGAAGCTCAACGTCTTGTAAAGTTGAATAAACAACAACAACCTAATGTGTTGAATAATCCTTTTCCACAAGGGTAGAATTCACAAGGTGGCTCTTCCAACTTTAACCCGCAAGGGGGCACTTCAAGTGTGCCTCCGTCTGGTGGATATCAAGGAGTGGTGAATATTCTTTAGCCATTTGAAGTGAAAGGAGGTAGATTTTTAAACAAGATCTTGAAATTATGATAATCCAGAGTCGACCGAGAAGGGTAAGAAAGCTTCAGAGGATCAGGCCCCTCTTCACATAGAGAATTCAAAGAAATAGATAACATCACGCATACCCAAGGGTGTATATAAATGGACAATGCATAACCCTAATGCCAGAGACACCCCCAATTATTCGATTGTTGAGGATTTGGCTTAGATGCCCTATGCTCCACTTTGGGGGTGCTCCAAAGTTGCCCCTCATAATGCGTTGTTTAATTTTTTACCTTAGGAGATGTTGATTCCTCCATTCAGTTCATAATAAATTTTGATCCTACTGAAGTGAAGCCCCACCTTCCCTGTCATGTATATTTTCATATTGGTGTTATTTGCAACAATCTTTGGTTAAGAGAATCGTTGTTGATGAGGACACTTCAACGTGCATAATGTCCTTGTCAGGTTGGAAAGCTATCAGTTCTCCTAATCTTACCCCCTCTCTTACCCTCTTGACTACCTTCAATGGACTATCATTTCAACCAAATGGTCTTATTCCTTCTTGTCCAGTCAATCTTGGGGGAAAATCCATTTGCATTGAGGTTGAAGTATTCGATGCGTCGCTTGACTATAATATGTTGTTCGGTAGAAGTTGGACATATGCCTTGACATTTTTTGTCTCGACAGTATTTGGGATGACATATTTTCCCCACGAGGGAAGAATTGTAACCATTGATCACGTGGCGTCCAACCTTTTTGATGTGGCAGCTATCCCAAGGTCCATCGTCCCATGGATCGAGAACTCTCAGATGGAAACTGAGAGTATCGGTTGTGGAGTGTATCCTTCGCTTATGGGATCTTTTTATTTTTTCGCATCGATTTCATATGTTCATGCCACTCTGGTTGTCTTCCATGAGCCGGGTTCTAGGACCTTTGTCGATAGGTTCTCTTCGTTTAGAATGTCGTATATGCATGATCCATGGACACTACCCTCACCAGCTAGTTTGGTTGAAAGTTGAGTCCATGCCAATATGGATGAACCTTTGTCTATAGTTGAAGTAGATTATCAAGTAATTTAATAGGCCGGGACATACCCAGATCAAACTTCCTCAGTGACAAAGGAAGATGATATTTTTCATGAGCTTGTTTGGGCTCAAAACTCTTCAAGCTCCCAAGACTGTTTAGACATTATCTTACCATCGGATGAAGCTATTATCGACATAGTGGTCGAAGCCGAAAGGCTATGGGCGGATATGCATCACAAATCGTATTTCCTCCCTGAACTCGGTCGCATAGAGAATGAAGAGTTTAAGTAAGCTATCATTAAAATTGTTGATAGGATAGTCAACCCCTTGTCCAGGCATGGCATCTACGTCGAAGGAAATATGGCTAATATATCAGATACAATATCAATCAACAACTTTAGGAATCCTGATGTCATTAAAAATGTATTTATCTTAGAAAAATGCTCACAAGACGAGATCATTCAGTACATGACACTTTTTAAAGAGTTCTGAGACATTTTTGCATGGTCTTATGAGGAAATTTCTAGCATCGATCCTTGGATAGTTCAACATGAAATTCGAACCTATGAAAACACAAAGCTAGTTTGACAAAATTTGAGACCTGTAAACCCTAGGAAGGCTGCGGAAATCAAAGCAGAAGTGGAAAATTTTCTTAATGCGGGTTTCATCTACCCTGTTCCTTTGATAGAATGGGTCTCCAACCCAGTTCCAATTGATAAGAAGCACTGTACAATTCACGTATGCGTGGATTTATGGGACTTAAATAAGGCTTGTCCCAAAGATGAATTTATGATGCCATTCATCAACCAGGTCTTAGATGAGTGCATGGGGAGAGAAATATTTTCGTTTATGGATGGTTTTTTCGATTATAACCAGATTGAGATTCCTCCGAAAGACTAGCACAAAATGACCTTTATATGCCCCTGGGGAACTTTCACTTATAAGAAGATGCCCTTTGGTCTTAAAAAATTTGGCGTTAGATTCCAATGGGCCATGATGTTCTCTTTTCATGATTTGAAGCATATATTGGAGGCATACTTAGATGATTTTACAACTCATTCATGGAAAAGATCCCAACATCTCTTACACCTTCGCTTGGTTTTTGAACGATGTCGTTACTACCGGATCTGATTGAATCAATACAAGTTTATATTTTGCGTGACCTTTGGTCGTCTTCTTGGATTAATCATTTTGACGAAGGGGATAATGGTTGACCCCTTAAAGGTTGAGGTAATAATTCAATTGCCTCCCCCGCATATGATTAGACAACATCACAGCCTACAGGGAAAGGAAAATTTCCTTCAACGGTTCGTGTTGAACTATGCCAACGTTACAAAATTCTTTATGTGCCTTTTGAAGAAAAGGGTCTCATTTTATTGGGATGAAGTCACACATCGTTCATTTGATGCATTAAAAAAACTTTGGTTTTGACTCCTTTACTAAGTTCCCCCCGACTACAATCGAGATTTCTTTTTATATTTGGCAGTAGTCGAATCCTCGATTGGCATGGTTCTTATTTAGGAAGATGATGAGCTCCAGGTGCACGTCATCCATTATTTAAGTCGTGCATTGATAGGTCATGAACTCAAGTATTCACACTTTGAAAACTAGCATTGGTAGCGTTTCATGCTTTCCAACGGCTTCGATATTATATTCTACTGCGTAATACAATCGTTATCACCATCATTAATCCATTCCAATACATTTTGACTAGGAGAATTATTGGTGGGAAGTACAACAAATGGATTGTTGTACTTTAGGAATTCTATTTGGATTTTGCATTCATGAAATCCAAGAAGTCTTTGGTCTTCATCGAGTCAATGTTAGATTTTCCAGTTGAGAATTAGGAAAGTGAAATGACAGACTCATTTCTTGATGAGCATATCTTCCTTATCTCTTCGTTTGACTCGTGGTATGGAGATATTCTTATATATCTATAGACTTTGAAGTTCCCTCCAAACTATTCATGAGATGAGCGACAACGAATTCGTCACATGGCTAAAAACTACCTCATTATCGTAGAAGCGTTGTATCGACGTGGGGTGTATTTGATTCTTCGTTGTTTGACTCTTGAAGAAACAAAGGTTGTGTTAAATTACTGCCATAGTGGAGCACATGGTGGTCACCTATCTGGGTTGGAAACAACCCAAAATATTTTGCGCGTCAATTAATTTTGGCCCATGATCTTCAAGGATTGTATTGAGGCGGTCAAGAAATGTTACCCATGTCAGATCTTCACAAAGAAAATGCATGCGCATCTTGCTCCCATGTTTCTCGTTACTATTGTTGGCCCTTTCACCAAGTGGGGGGTAGATTTTATGACATGTCAATTGGGTTCGGCTAGGGGGCATCGTTACATTATCATGTTCATTGACTAATTCACCAAGTGATTTGAGGCTATGCCAACGTTTTCTAATGATGGGGAAACTACAACACTATTCGTTTTTAATCAAGTCATAGCTAGGATTGGGTTCGAAAGGAGATTTTCACCGACCATGGAAGTCACTTTTAGAATTGCATGATAACTGAATTAGCATCAAAACTGGGTTTTAGGCAGTAGCATTTGTCTCCCTACTATCCTCAGGCCAATGGTCAGACTGAAGTTGTAAATAAATCATTAAAGACGATACTAAGAACAACGGTTAATTCAACTCGAACGAACTGACACTTGATGTTATATCCAACATTGTGGGTTTACTAGACCTTAGTCAAAATTGCTACTTCTTTTTCACCTTTTCAACTCATCCATGAAGTGGAATCACTTTTGTTGATTGAATGTGAGATCCCTTCACTAAAAATCGTGGTTGACCTCCTTCCTGATACAACTCAACTCGAGGAGTGCCTAGTTTATGTTGAACATCTTGATGAACAACGTCAAGATGTATCCTTAGCAAATGAGGTGCACAAGAAGCGCGTTAAGTCTCAGTGTGATAAATTTGTTCATCCTAGGGTTTTCTCTGACAGAGACATTGTGTTGGTCTATGACTAGGACAAAGACCCTCTAGGGGCAGGAAAATTCAACCCCATGTGGTATGATCCATATTTCGTGCAATAGGTGTTGGAGAAAGGATCTTATGAGCTCACATATTATGAAGGTAATGTGTTGTCAGGGCCTAGAAATGGGCTCTATCTTAAGAAGTAATACACTTGAGCCTGAAGGCTCGAGCATTAGCACTTTTTGTAACTATTGTCTATTTTGTACATAGTTTTGTATGGAATTTCTCGCCTCTTTGTTGCGTTAGTGATTAGTGTGTTTTATGTTGTGTGTAATATACTTGAAGAGTCATTGGTATACTTCGGATTTACAGACGGCGCTAGTCGTCATACTCGACACTTAGCATTCGTTGCTTGGGTGATCTATTCATCTTCCAATCAGTCGGTGTCCATTCAGGGTGCATGTCTCAGGGTGACTACTAACAATGTCATTGAGTATAGCACAGTTATTGAGCTCTTGCGAGATGCATTGTCGTATGGAATTAGTCGCCTTCAAGTGTTCTTGGATTCACAGTTGGTGGTCTCGCAGTTGAATGGTCTGTATGGAATACACAATCCGGTGTTGTTACGACTTTTCCTCAAGGTACGTCTTCTAGACCATTCATTTGATTTTATTACTTATGTGCATGTTCCTAGGAGAGATAATGAACTAGTTGATGCCTCTGCCAATTATATTTTAGATTGGAATTT
This sequence comes from Picea engelmannii, assembly GCA_009831015.1. NCBI lineage: Eukaryota > Viridiplantae > Streptophyta > Pinopsida > Pinales > Pinaceae > Picea > Picea engelmannii. The sequence goes on from ML797386.1 coordinate 171,704, forward strand.
ACATCACCAGTAACATAAGCACACACATTCACATGTAAATATTTTCATTTGCAAGTAAAACACATAAATATATATATATATATATATATATATATAACGCACAAAAAAATTATATATATATATATATATCTCAAAATGAGATCCATAAGTACAAAACGTGGGGCCCCTAGCCCCTGAATGTAATATAATGTCATATAAGTATAATAAATCATGTTATGAGCACACATTGTATCTAGGATTGAGGTTGGTGGACTCTATCATAGCAAACTACGACATTTTCCAAACGTCAGAACAGTCTAACCTATGGTCTAGGTACCCCCACGACATGGCGTTGCATTCCTATAGGTAGGTCATCAATAATCGCCATAGGCACGTTGCAAGTGAGGGCCTCAAAGTTTATGCCCATATTATGTAAGGTCCTAGTTTCATCATCACTGAGACCCGCCTCCTCTCTAATCATCTGTTGTGTCACAGGACACTAATTGGCCTCACAGGTTCTCTATCTGCATACAAAGTAAATTACATGTCAATATGATGGATTTCACAAAAAGATAGGTCTTTTTACCTTTCCATGTACATATATATATTTGAAAAATAAAAAATTAAATAACATAAAATGACAAATTACCTATATCTGGTGGCTCTTCCCGAGGAGGAATGATKATGTTAGGATCGTTAGTGAAGTCGATTCCAACATAGGSGTAATCCTCGATGAAGGGAGTCTGTCGCTCCCACCAACCATAAAAKTCATCGTCATATGGGTTGGATAATTTCCCCCCTCCTAGCCAAGCTATTAACTCGGTCCATCGAACCATGGTAGGCCATGGTTTCAATTGTCCCCGTATATATGTCCTCGGGCTCATCATAGGAACCCTCTCAAATAAAAAGGTGCATTGGACACTCTCGAAGCTAAAGTTCTTAGTTTTCTTGAGCTTGCAATATATAAGTTAAGACTTCATGCAATTTAACATTATCGTACTCCAATCGAACATAGTCGGTCTCAAGAATTCGACCCCATATTTCATTTAGTCCCAAGAAGCCAAATGCAAAGAGTTGGATCATACGATCCAAACCATAGTATAAAGAATGACTTGCAGTCTCAAGTTGGTAATGTGCTTGATGGGCACCTGAGACCCACTCTTCTCACTGCCAACATCACAATACTCGTGGATGTAATCACTGATAGTTTTCCCACCTCCGCCTTGATTTTGGAAGTTTGGTACTTCCCCTCTCATGGACGAACCAATGATAAAGTAGATATCTTCTACGGTGATTGTTAATGATTGTCCCATAAGCATAAATGATTCACCATTAAGGTGTCAATAATAAATCAAGAGATTCAGTAATCTTTGTTGGGCCCTCATGCCACTAATATGAAATAACTTAGATATGCCACATGTGCGTAATGATTTTTTGGTATCGTTGTTGTCAAAGATCGCATGATCCACTTCGTCATGTTCACGCTCTCTCTAGTGAACAAACATCATGTCCAATCCCAAGAGAATGTTAAGTTAGTATTTGTTTTTCAAAAAACATTCTGGCCATCCGCGGGTGTTAGTTCTAATAGTCCCAGATATCTGCGACTGATGTTTCTACTAGCTATGGACATTTGTAGGTTTCCTTAAGGCAGCCTGCGGATGCACAGAGTCGAATTTGAAAAAGGAGGCTTAAGCCCCATTTTTCCATGAAAATAAATGAATGAAAAAATGGAATTGTAGGGTAAGTTGTAAGTACTTACTTGGTCCAAGTGGCAAAGGATTTCGTAACACTAAGATTCACGAATCTTCTTTGGAAATTCAAGGGTTTTTTGGTCACTTTGGTAAAATGGTAAAAATGACTTAGTAAATGGGTAAATATGATAGTATTTATATCAAATTGTAAAAACCCACTTCTTATAGTTTTGATATTTTTTCCAAAAATCCAACTAATGTTCAGTCCCTTAGAGCTTTTTGGTTGTCTTGCAGGTCTTAGGCTATACGTTGGACATTTTTTGGTCCCTTTTTCGTTGATTGACCGAGTCTTTCACAAGACTCTCGGTAGGTGATGTTCTCGTAACTATCATTTAGTATATGATGCATTCACTTTAAATTTTTGCATTATCAATTGTCGTTTCCGCTTAAACCTGGGTTCAACCCCATTAACAAGCGATGGAACCTTCTCCTCTGCTAAAAAACATCGTTATGTTTATGGTAGAGCCTACCTTCCATGGGTGCTTTAGTTTATAATCTCATTGTATGATGGAACTCATGTTGCAAGTTTGTCCTTCAGGCTCAAGAATCCTGGTTAGCGCCGCCATGAGTTTGCATTCAAACTTCATGCTTCTTACTCATTCTTGTTCTGGCCATTACTCGTGGGACTCCTTCTCTTATATGTTTCTCACAACAACATTATGGAGTCTTAGTTAAGCTCTTTTTAGACTTCTTAAAATTGAAAATATTGTCGAGTGATCTGGTTTCTTTCACACTCATTAAATGGATCTAAAGGAACGTATGTTCAGCACAAGTTTACCCCTTTTCTAGACCAAATAGACTAATTTTGAAAAAGGTATACTCTAGTCTATGGACTAAAAGAGTTCTCCTTAATTGTGTTTTAAACTTTTTTGGGCTCAAGAGACTAAAATTACGAAAAATGACACTGGAGTTTCAGTTAAGCTCTTTTCAGACTCCTTAAACATGAAAATATGGTCGGGTGACATTGTTTCTTTCACACTCAAAAAATGGTGTTTAAAGGACATATTTTTGGTATAAGTTTAACCCTTTTCTGGACCGAACGGATTATTTATTAAAAAGGAATACTCTAGTCAAACATTGACTAGAAGAGTTCTCCTTGGTATTATTTTACTCTTTTTCTATCCTTGGAGACTAAACTTACCAAAAATACCACCATGGAAGGTTCACTTCCTAAATTTGAGTTGTAACTGCATTGGATATTGATCGCTCATTATTTTAGGAATAATGTCGGCTTCAACATGTTGTTGTTGAACCACCACTAACCTACTATAAGTTAAAACTATTAACTTGAGTATCATGGGTCATATGGAATTCACTTCCATAACCTGTCCATATAAATTAATGAAGATCCAACCTTTGAACATCATCCATTATCTCATCACTATAAGCATTTGAACTGACAGAGTAAACAAATTTTCACTAAAGCATCATGTCAAACAATTGACATGCAACTATCAATTTTATCATAAAATTCACATGAATTGCACATCCTAGCCTAGTGTAGTAAATTGAGCCTTAATGCAAATATGTAATGTACTCAAATACCTCCCTTGGCCATTAAGGAACTCACTTTGAAGTTTCTTCCTTAATTGACCAAGTATGAGGATCTACCTTTAACAACAATATAGTTTTGTATTCATGTGCACATAGAAATAACACTAGAATTATCATGCATAAACAAAACTCATTCATTAACCTATTGCAAATAGAAGGAATTCCACATATAGACAAGCATGAACACATATTTGTAACTGAAGGCAATTTTACCAAACTAATTGTTGATGAGAGATTCACCACCTGATTGTAGGAATCGATTATGGATTCCACCCCCACGCTTCCAAACCATGATATTGCTAAGGTGAATAAAAATCTTATGGGGCTCTAATCTCACTCAGTCCAACCCATTTCTCTCATGACATAGCCAATATTATCATCATTAATCACTCCATGCCCTCATCTAGCCATCAATCCTCCATGGCACTATATTCCACTACTTACACAACATAAGGAAGATTGTCCATTTCTTTGCTCCATAGTCTCTTTGGGATATTTTTTCCTTCTAGTAATCTTTAGTGTTGGTAGAAAGAGTCTAAGAGTGTTGGTTCCCTTTCGGAGATAACCTAGAGGAGAAACACTTGGACAAAATAGTGAATAGGTAGCAATACAAAGTTGTAGGTTTAATGGTGATTTCTTTACCTATTGTGGATATTCAAATTTTTTCTCAAAATCATCTCATTTCCTCTCATAATTCAGTAGAAGTCCCCAACTTCCACATGATCTTACCAGACACAAGTCTACTGACATTCTCTTACCATTTACAAGCATAACAACCATGGTTTCTCATAGGTTCATTCATAAAGCACAAGAAGGAAATGCTAATGGGATAATGGATAAGTGATCCATTAATAATGGGGAATAATTCCTTTCTCCCATTGATTTTCATAAGACAAATGTTCCCTTCCAAAGAATCATGGGGAAACAACTAATGGATAACTCAATCCAAATACTAATTGAAAATTTTGCAAGGAAGCATGGGAAAGAAAAGTTGCACTTCTCAAAGGACACGTGTCAAGTCAAATCACCCATGCATCACCTTTCCTCTTTGCCTCTTGTGGTATCGTAGTCCCCTTTTTTCTTTTTAAGCAACCCTTTTGGTGGATATTACATTATTATGTATTTCCTTTTATTCATACTTTTACATACATAGCATGCCATGGAAAAGATAATAGCCCCATCGTAATCCTAGATTGTTATCAAGACTCATATGTATTCACTAGTTGGGCCTTGGTCTTGAGCTCCACACGAGGAATATTTACAATGCATTTACGTTATGTACACATATGAGCATTTAACTTATCCCACATGGTTAGACTCCCATCACATAACCTCATCATTTACAAATAATACATTATCTACATATTATATTACTTGATACATTTAATACTATGATTTTTCTCTCCATCACTTGATACATTTGTTCATATGATTTTTCTCTTCCAGAATGACGTTGAGATTGAGGTTTTGTTGTGGCCTTTCTGAATAGGTTTAAAAGGGTTTTATTCAGCTCTCCCTTGTTGTACCAATCTGTCGTGGGTCTATCCCTGCTAGCCATTTTTGTGTGAGTTTTCCGTTGGTCTGTCTGTGTCCATACCAGTCTGTCATGGGTTTATTTCTGCATGTTGAAGCTTGTAGTTGACTTGTTTGTGTCCATCCCTGCCTGTCGTGGGTGCATCTCATCCAACCATGACTATTGGAGCTTGGCGTTGACATGTTGGAGTCCCTCCCTGCCTGCTGCTGGGGTTTTATTGTTTGTTGTTGTTTTATTGGTGCCACCTTGCTCATCCTAGCCAACCGCCTTGCTTATTCCAGTCAGTCATTTTGGTATTTATGCCTTGTGAATGTTTTGATGATGTTGATATTGGACTGTTGGTACTTGTCTCTGTTTGAAGTGGACATATGTGTTTTTGGGTTGAAGGTGTTTTATTTTTTCCATCTCTAGGTTGGAAAGTGATTTTGTTTTCATCCCTAATACTGGACAATGATGTGGACTGTAGTTTTTCGCTTGTTGTTTTAGTTTTCCATCTTGTTGAGTTGTTGTTTTTGTTTTCCTAACCTAAGAGTCCTTCTTGGCATTATCCCTATGATCATGATGAGATCTACCCTAAGGGCTTGATTCATGATTCTCTAAGATTTTATGAGCATACATTAGAGGAAGGTAACAACAACAAATCAGGTACATTTTTTCTTGTCTACATCTATGGTAATACTCATATATGTGTGTTGTATGTTATTTACTCATTAATGTTGTTAGGTTATGCATCAAATTTTAAATGTCTTGTTGATCATAAAATTATAGTAGCTAATGTTTGAAAAGCTCTAAATTTTTTTGCTTATATCTAGCCTATTGTTTTTTCCCTTAAATTCTAACATGGTATCAAAGATTAGGGAATGAAAGGAGCTCATTTGTGGTAGACTTTTGAGCCTACGTAGATCCTCTATTGAGGGTTTTTTTTTCATATCAACAATAAGTTTGTTTTGTATCAGATCTCTATTGTAAACAAATTTCAGTATGGATTCATCTTCATTCAAAGCAAAAGATAGGTTTGAAGGGGCTTCAAACTTCAATGCTTGGAAGGATAGGTTATTCAATATCCTGGAAGAAAGTGACTTGGATGAGCTGGTTACCAGGGTAGTGGAAGAACTTGCTACAAATGCAGGAAGAGGAGCCTATAAGAAGATGCAGGCCAAAGAAAAGAGGGTCAGTTTTCACTCAGTTAAAGATAGTATGATGCCTCTTATTTCTCACCTAAGGATAGCAAATGAATTCTTTGATGCCCTAGCCAAACTGTATGAAAATAAGACCCCAAATCAGAAGAGGACCTTGAAGAAACAACTACATACATTAAAGATGGGAAATGATGAAACCATCTCTTCCTTCTTTTCCAAAATTTCCCAAACAAGAAATCAGCTTACAACAATTGGAGTTGCAGTAGATGATGATGACCTTGTACAAGGAGCAGTAGATGGTCTTCCAAAATCATGGGAGACATTTCTCTCATATGTAAATGGAATAAAAGTTCAACCCAACTTCGAGACATTATGGCATTATTGCTTGGAAGAAGAGGGAAAAATTAAAAGTAGAAATGAACCCTCCACTGTGAAAGACCATGTTCTTTCCACCAAAACCAATAAATGGAAGAGGTTTCCTCAGCACAAAGGCAAAGGTAAGAAACCTCAAGGTAAGCACTCTCATCCTCACTTTCATTTGTTTAAAGTAAGATGCTTTAACTTTAACAAGCTAGGTCATTATGAAAAAGACTGCAGGAACCCTCCTTCAAAGCAGAAACGCAAAGGTAGGTTCCATGCTTCAGTTGCAACTAAGGAAGAAGAGCCTC
>ML797386.1:178428-194376 GCA_009831015.1 Picea engelmannii
TTTCAGATGAGTAGAGGGAGGATGCCATAGAGCCTTCATTGGATCCCATAAGGGATTCTTTTGAGTTTCCCCTAGAGAAACCTCCTATCAAAACGAAGCTATTTTGGTGCCGTGAAATTTTAAAGGAAGCAGAAAAGCATGCAACACCTAAAGGTATTTTCAGAGAAAGAAAGAAGCCAGATAAGTACTCAGGTTTGATAGCTCAGTTGAATCTTATGATTTAATTAGAACCTTCCACTTTTGATGAGGCTTCCAAGCATAAAGTGTGAAAGGATGCCATGGTATAAAAATACGAGTCAATATTGAATAATGATGTATGGGAAGTGGTCCCAAGACCACAAGGAAAATCAACAGTGACCTCTAAATTGATTTACAAAATAAAGCATGCAGTAGATGGCAATGTTGAAAATTTCAAAGCTAGATTTGTGGCTTGTGGTTTCTCTCAGAAAGAGGGAATTGATTATGATGATATTTTTGATCCCGTTGCTAGGTACACCTCTCTTAAAGTCATCATTTCTCTTGCTTCAGTTTTTTATTGGAAACTTCACCAAATGGATGTTAGGATTATTTTTCTTAATGATGAAGTTGAGAAAGAGGTTTGTATCGAGCAAACTGAGAGTTTTGTGATCCATGGGAAGGAATCCCATGTCTGCAAACTCAATAAATCCTTGTATGTATTGAAACAGGCTCTGAGAGCTTGGTATGGAAGAATTGACAGTTTTCTTGAGAGTCTTGGGTCCTCCAAGAGTATAGCAAATTCTAACCTTTATATAAAGGTTGTGAAGAATCATCATGTTATCTTGGTTTTATATGTGGATAATTTGTTCCTTACTGGAGAGGAACATCTGATAGCTCAGACTAAGAGGGAGTTGTCAATAGAGTTTGAAATGAAGAACTCGGGTCTTATGCATTCCTTTCTTGGTTTAGAGGTGTGGCAGAAACTTGGTGAGATCTTTCTCTCACAAGGTAAGTATGTAGTTGATGTGCTTTGTAGATTTGGAATGTTGGATTGTAAGTCCATGACCACACCTATGATTTCTAACCTGAAGAATTTACATGATCAAGATACAGGTTCATATCCAGAAGACCCTACAGTATATTGTCAGATCATTGGGTCCTTGATGTATCTAGTACACACCATACTAGACATTTGTTATGCAATGAATTCCCTCAGTCAGTTTATGTGTGATCCAAAACACATTCATATAGTTTATGCTAAGCATATTCTCATATATGTCCGGGGGAATATAGCTTATGGGATCAGATACACTTCTAGTGGAGGTGTAATGCTTCATGGATTCTCAGATTCAAATTGGTTGGGAAGTACAGTGTGTTGAGGAAAAGATATGAATTGATCTTACTCAAGCATTTTCAAATTTTACTTGGCTAAAGAAAATTAGACGAGAATATCACCCTATGTTTATAGCGAACAAAAATAACATCCTAACTCACAAGTATTAATTACAAGTGCTTAGGCTAGTCTTTTATCAACAAAAAAGCTTGTTGGAAATTCACTTTTTATGTAATTTTCTAAATATATCAGTTGCTGAAATAAATGTAAGAACGAAAGTAAAGACACCAAGAGGATAATCAAGATAGATGAGACATAAAGAAACCCTTTATTTAATTCCAATTCACCAAAGAGTCGTTTCTTTACAAAATCTCATACAGAAATCTTGGACCAAAGTCAAACTTAGAAATCCCCGATGGAACATACAAAATGACCTCTAACAGAAAACCAAAACTAAACTCTAAAAGCTGGATCATCTTTCCACAGATTGTTGCCCACTCGACTCGGCACAATAGCCTTTATTGGTCATGAAAGTTAATTCACAAACAGACAAGTCTACATAAACTATCAAAGATAGATCAACACCTCTGAAGAACAAGTGTCTGAATGATTTGATTCAACCCTGGATATTCTTATCTACAATAAGACCCTGCTATCACAAAAGAGAATTAGGCTGTGATGAATATATGAATGAATGAAAGTTGAACTATCTCAACATAAACTCAAAGAACAAACCTTAGCATGTTTGTGCTTCTATCCTCCCTTTGTCCCTCCCTTCCTCTTTGCCTTTAACAAGTTAGAATTGGTTAAAGTAGTTAAACCAACTCATTAGTTAAGTTAATTAAAATACTCAACTAACTTTAGTTGGGGGGAAAGGTAATAATCATAATAAGGGTCATAAATAAATAATAACTTGTAGGTGGGACCCCTTGTGACTCCCTTTAGTTCATAATAATCATATCAATCATAACATAACCATTAGTTAAGCAAACACACCTCCTTGTGTCTCCCGTCAACATATTTACTTTTGGCAATTTTAGCTCATGAAATATAAAATTATTTTCAAAAATAATACTCATATATCCAAAATAAAACATGATTTCCAAAGATCCATGAAGTCAACTGTCATAAAACAATAGATAACATAAAACTCAAAAGCCATATTTCTCAGTCTGTGATGCAACTTTTCCTTGGTTGTTGTTGTTACCTCTTGATTTTCCTTAATCTGCCTTAGGCTGTGCAGTGCCTTTTGTCTTAATCTCACTGATAACATGGGAACAATCGTCCCTCAAATGCATCTGTGAAGACACGAATTTGTCAGAGTCATTGGAGGGTGAGGAAGGGGAAACAATGGCTTTTCCTTTATCAAGCGCATGATGGGCTTCAGTCTTCAATCTCTTTCTAGCATGGGAGGATTGCACTGGTGAGTGGTTAGGGGTAGCTTGGACAATGGAGTTAACTGGTGGAGGAGGAGGCAAAGACAAGTTGGGCCAGCCACGATGTTGGGAGACTACCAGGTGGACAATCTCCTACCATCCATCATTTTCAGGGACCTTAGGTTGTAAGGAGACGTGTGGAGGTACAGGGATACTGGGGGCTTACTGGGCTTGGAAGGGAGGCCTTTTCATCTTAGGTTGGACTATTCCCTGCCCAATCCAATTAAAGAATCCCCCGTGAAACAATTGGCCAAGCTCTTCTGAATCAACATCAAAATGTATGGAGAACCTGGGCCTTCTTGGGCCTCGGTTCCAATTACCTCTACCTTTGTTACCTCGACAATGGTTTCCACGACTGAAAAAACTCTTCCTGCATGCATGATCAATTGGAAAATAGTCTTTAAAATAACCATGCATGACAACTCTTAAAAATATGAAATAGATTTGGCTCACAACATATCAGACTCATGCAATCCAATCCATACAAATTGTTTTACTGTTAATCAACAACCAGAGGGGTGAAACAAGGTCCTGGGATATGTAAGGGGTTTGTAATGAGAGAAAATATGATATAATGAAATGGAAGAAGACATGGTCACTGCTAAATGAAAACAACAATCAACTGTTAAACAACCAATAAAACCTCACTGTTATTTACACAAGACACTGCCATTTTCATCCAATTTAACACATAAATTCTCTTGACTGTAATCAATCTCAGAGCAGGGGGTGAAATAATGAAATGGGAAGGTGATAGGATTTGTAATTAGCGGAAAATGAGATAATGGGAGGGGAAGATAATGATTACTGCTCATGAGATTAATCAAGTGATCCATAAAACATTCTGCAGTAAGACTAGATGCACCAACCAACAATCATCATGACCGAATAACAATTCATGTGTATCTAACTAGTTCACTGTCCAAAATATCCAACACAGTGCCATCACAAAATAGTAAGTATTCAACATAATTTGTCAGAGGTTCTATTCCCTTCCCTTTACACATTCTGCATTTTAAAACAATTCACGGACAGTACCCAATTTCAATCTGTAGGCATCAACATCAACTACTGCCATGCATTTTTTCAATCCACAACTATACCCAAAAGTCATGTTTTCAAAATAATAATGAGGTCACTATTACTGCAATAAAACCCATCAAAATGCAATGATATTCATTCACATATATGCAGTAATCAAAATAACCAAGATCAGATTGTCGTACCTAAAAGAAAATTAATCATACAACCAACAACCACCATTTATATATCAGTTATGCAAGAGTAAATTTCTCGAGCAATGAAGTTATGCCACTGTAAAAGAAAACCAATTCAACGTGACTTAAAAGCTTGACCACCTATCCAACACGATTGTCATCAAAAACATGCTGGTTTCGACAAATGATCGATTGCAATAATAAACATGCTTAAAACTTTTGTGGGTGCCCCTGAGTGTGAAAATCAACTATCCATATTATACACAGTGCGCAGCTAACACAACTCCACGGTGCAACATTTTTTCTTAACACATCAAACATACAACCATGATAAATAACTCAACATATCGTGCTAAGCTATAAGATTGCTTGGATTTAGTCACCCGTGATCGGCTATGCTCTGCACACTCAGATCTATACAACCAACAAGCATAAATATGCAAGGGATATACTTTGCATAGTTATCCAATTCAGTAGTAATTTGGCCCCAAAGAAAACCATAGTTATTATGCCCATTATTATTCTTTGCAAAACACCATACATAGAACGCGACATGTGTGAACAACACCAAGCATTCGCCACCAATGCCAACCATAATACAAATCATCATAAGTGCAAATACCAGTCACTGTATATCAAAACAGAATTTTCCATTGTTGTAAAAACAAAATAATCAATCAAACAAGATGTAGCAACGACGCGTACCCTCGCATCGAATTGAAATGAGGCAGAAACCTTCTTCACTAATAATAGTGAGTTATTTGACACGAGGAGGGTGACTGTGGACTTTAGAAGTGTAATTGGCATTGTAAGGTTTATCGCTATTGTCACAAAATCAGTAGCTAAATGCCATACCAACATGAATGCCATACAACCAATGGTGAGTCTGCATTCAAAGTAATCGACCACAATAATCCGTAGCAACTTGATAGGCACGAGAGTCTTCCTACGAAACTCCAGACCAAAGGGTTAAGGGTTTTTCTCGGTAGCCATCACAGGAGGAACAGAGCCAATTTCTTGTAATAGTGAAACTTCGAAGTCAAAGGTATACATAGAGAGAGAGAGATATGAGTCATTTGTGGATAGGTGACAATCCATGGTAGGGGGGGCAAAAGAAGGGCGAGGCTCTTATTTGGCCGGGAAGTTTAATCAATGCACGCAGGGTATAACCCTCATGTTCTTCGTCCAATTACCACAGTAATGAGGAGGAGACAGGGCCGAGTTAAGAACATAACACTCAATTCGTGACCCTTAGCGGTGGAAATCAAATGTTGAGGTGAAACATAACATCGTGATGCATAAATACTTTCGACCATTAAAACCCAGGAAGGCCAGGGACTGGATATGGTGACAGTGCATGAATAAATTTCCACCCAAGACTTAAATAGAAACCCTTTGACTAAACCAGTAGTAGCAGCAAGGAGTTATCACCAAGAAGACCGATAACTTCTACAAACTCAAAAATATTACAGGAAGAACCATCCATTTTTCATTCAAGAACCAAAACTACACACGGTTGCAACACTTAGGAAAAGACACAAATCCATACACTTGAGCCAATAATCATTTCATAACCAGAGTGAAGTCAAGAATCGCCAAAAAAAAGGACATACATGTTAATCAAAATCCTTAAGACGAGAGGTGGCAGAGCGGTTTCACCCTGCTAAAATTATGGAGCATAACACAGTAGCAAACAAACAATAGCTCGACTAGGGTGGAAACCAACGAGAAGGGTAAAGGTGATGTGCAGTAAATGCACATCGCCTCCACCCACATCTCATTAATTCAACAGTACATACCAACAAGCCCTCCATTAACACCATTAATCAACCCATGCATCGAGACTATCAACACATATAAAACCAATAGACCATACCACCTTAAGCCATAGCATAATCCAAGTTCCATATAACAATTCGCATAACCATTAGCACTACGATCTTGCCAAATATGCCACCAACGTTCCATATCATATACATATCGGCTACATAATTCCATTAACAATTTGTATAACCATCTACATTATCACCTTGCCAAAGGCGCCATCGAATTTTCAACCATATGCATATACATCATGTAATTCAAACACAACTTCATAGCCATTTCCTTGTTAGCTAGGGTTTAACAACAGTCAACAAGTATTTTCATTCATGTAATATTGCAAAACTAGGTCTCTTTTGCATGTGTTATAGTACTTTGCCTTTCTCAAAACTGTCTTTCATATAATTTTCACTAGCATGTTTGTTGTGCAGCTGCGAGAAGAACAAATGCCATTAATGAATAACGGGTAGTAGTAAAATGAAGGAATAACACCTTAAAAGCTCAACTCATACCAACAACAACAATATCTCATCAACCATGTAAACCATGTAACACCTCATCATAACATAAAAAATGATTAGATCTGATCTTCACTAGTACAAGGGGTTCCCACCTACTAGTATTATTTAGTTTTTATAATAATAAGCTTTAGCAATACTTTGCGGGAGTAACTTAGTTGACATTTTCAATCGTCAACACAGTGGACTGGAAGAGCACTTCTGGATATTGTTTCAGTTTGGGTTCGGCTATGATCTCCTGGTCCAACAGGAAGCAGGGATCCATAGCCCAAATCACTACAGAGGAAGAATACATTGTTGCAAGTGTTGCTAGTATCCAAGCATTGTGGCTCAAAAAGCTACTCTTATATTTGTTTAGTGTTGAGTTGGAACCCACAGTAATTCACTATGATAACCAGAGTTGTATAAAGCTCTCTGAGAATCTTGTGTTTCATGACAGATCGAAACACATTGAGATGAGATATCACTATGTTCGAGGCATGGTGCAGAATAACATTCTCAGTATCCAGTATGTTCCGACTACGAAACAAACTGCAAATATATTGACCAAGCCCATGTCATTGACAAAGTTTGTGTACTTTCGAGACAAGCATGGTGTTGTTGAAAATGCCTCTCTTGCTGAGAGGGAGTGTTAAAATTAATGCAGCTGCAAGAGCCATCCTCCAGGAGGATGGAAAATACCCTAGTTGTGATCTAGGGCCCCCAATACACTCGTGGGGTTCTTGGTTTTGGACCAAGCAGTTAGAGTCATGGAAAAATACCCTAGTTGGGCCCCCAGCATATTTTTGGGGTTCTTGGTCAGGGACCAAACAGTTTGATGATAAAATTCCCTACATGTGTTCTAGGTCCCATGGATGTGTTCCAGGGAATCCTTTCCTAGCACTTGGATTGATCCTTGGTTGTGTACCTTGATGGTTAAGCCCTTAGATATATTCTAGGGCCCCGAGATGTGTTTTGCGGTATCCTGGTCTAGGACCAAGAAGTTTCTTGGTTTAAGTACCAATCCAAGATTATGTGTGACTTTCTTCTCTCCTGGTATGGTCCATGTGACTTAGGAGCAGTCAAGAAGAAAGGCATGATCACGCCATTAGCCTTCCATGTATGCTAGGATGATAAAAGCTTATAATTTATATCATGGGATTCATGTGGACAAAATGCCATTAAAGAAGGACTTGACTTTTGACTTTATCTTATTGTTTATTGATGAAAACCTTTTGCTTGACTTATGACCCTCCTAAATCTGTGTTTATGAGTTGGATCAAATTTCTATATTGGACCCTACTTCTTCCTAAATAAAGTTGGTCGCCTTGATCTTGAAACCCACCTTATCAATTTGATGTATTACCTTATTGACTTACTTGTGGTCTATTTTGATTTACCACTTTATATTTTAATTGGTAAAATATTATTTGTTATTGTTAGGTATTAACCTAACCCTAAAGCTATGGCAAGTGGACTAATATGTTATCCCTACCTTACCTATGTAAAACTATATAAATAAGTGGTCTCTCCCTCACTTGATACACTTGTTCATATGATTTTTCTCCTCCAAGCTGACGTTGAGACTGAGGTTTTGTTGTCGCCTTTCTGAACATTCTTACAAGGGTTTTTCTCAACTCTATCTTGTTGTATCATCTTGTTGTGGGTCTACCCTTGCTAGTCATTTTTGTGTGAGTTTGTCGATGGCATGTTTGTGTCCATACCATCCTACCGTGGGTTTATTTATTCCTATTGAAGCTTTTCATTGGCATGTTTGTGTCCATCCCTTCCTGTCGTGGGTGTGTCTCAACCATCCATGATTGTTGGAGCTTGTCGCTGACATGTTGGAGTCCCTCCCTACCTGCCACTGGGGTTTTATTGTTTGTTGTTGGTTTATTGGTGCCACCTTGCTCATCCCAGCTAGCTTCCTTGCTTATTCCAGTTAGTCATTTTGGTATTTATGCCTTGTGAATTTTTTGATGAGGTTGATCTTGGACTACTAGTACTTGTCTCTGTTTGAAGTGGAAATCTGTGTTTTGAGTTGAAGGTGTTTTATTTTTTCCATCCCTAGGTTGGACAATGATTTTGTTTTCATCCCTAATACTAGACAGTGGTGTGGACTATAGTTTTCATCTTTTTCTTTTAGTTTTCCATCTTGCTGAGTTTTTGGTTTTGTTTTCCTAGCCTAAGAGTCCTTCTTGGAATTATACCTATGATCATGATGAGATCTAGCCTAAGGGTTTGATCCAGGATTATCTAAGATTTTCTGAGCATACATTGGAGGAAGGTAACACCAACAAATCAGGTACATTTGTTCTTGTCTATAGCTATAGTAATACTCAAGTCTGTGCGTTGTATGTTAGTTACTCATTAATGTTGTTAGGTTATGCATGAGATTTTAAATGTCTTGTTGATCATAAAATTACAGTAGTTAATGTTTGAAAAGATCTAAAAATTTGTGCTTCTATCTAGTCTATTGTTTTTGCCCTTAAATTATAACATAATCACACCATAGAAACATAAGAACCATATCATAATCCTATAATTTTACTTGGAGTCATAAGCATTCACTATTCAATCCTTAGTCCTTAGCTTCACCACTAGGAATATTCACAATACATTTACATTATTGACACATGGGGTCTTTTAACTCTATTAGGATCCTCCCCGGTGGTGTAATGGGGGGCCAAAGGGCCCATTAGAGTAATAATAGTGGATGTCAGTGAATATAAGGTAGACTAGGTCCATTATGCTTGTTATTATTAAATAATTCCCATTGTGGTCGTTGGTATGGAATAAATATATTGTGGCTTCATTGAAGAAGTCCCACTAGGTAATTAGGAGGTTTTTATGACTAGGGTTCTCTTGATATCTATAAATAAGGATGGAGTCTTCTTTATGAATTATGTGGGGAAGAATATTGTATTTGGAGCTTGGCTCATTTAGAGGTTTCCCAACCTTAAGAGGCAACTGAACAAGAGTGGATTCCTTTCATAAAATGATCATTGTAAGGTTTTTACCTAAATTAAGGGTTTTGATATTAATAAAGTGTGGAGCATTTCTAATATCTCTTTTGTGATTCAATTTCTAGGGTTAAGGATCATAACAAGTGGTGTTAGAGTAAGTAAGGACCTTAGTTCAGTATCCTACTTTAGCATTGAGATCAACACTCGTCCATAGGACTTTGTTTATGTTTATAAGTCCTCACTACAATAATTGAGGGAATCACTTTTTTAAGTGGGGTGGAGTGTTGGGACCCTCCCTAGGGGTTTAATGAGGGGTTGCAGGACCAACTAGAGTAATAATAGTGGATTCCAATCAATGTAAGGTGGACTAGGTCCACTATGCTTGTTATTATTAAATAAGGCCCACTGGTAATTGGTATGGAATACATATAATGTGGACACATCAAAGAAGGTCCACTAGGTATTTAAGAGTTTGTTATTATTAGAGTTATATTGTTAGCTATAAATAAGTATGGATTACTCATTATGAGTTATGTGTGGAAGAATATCATGTTTAGAACTTAGCGAGGTTTCCCAACCTTAAGAGGAAAGTGAACAAGAGTGTATTCCTATAATAAAAGGATCATTGTAAGATGTTTCCATACCTTAAGGATTTTGATATTAATAAGGTGTGGAGCATTTCTAATACCTCGTTTGTCATTCAATTTGTAGGGTTAAGGATCATAACAAGTGGTATCAAAGCTCTTAGAAAGGAAGAGTTTTTTTATGTTTTGTAGATTTTCAAAGGGAAAAATATGGCTGAGAAACTTATGGTTATTGTAGATTTATATGCATGACTTGAAGAAACCAATTGCAAATATGAGTTCCTCTTGAAAAAATACCCAATTACAAAAAAAACATTCAAATTGGAGTCTGAGAAGTGGAGATATCATTGATTTAAAATAATTTATTATAGGGTTACTTTTGTTATGACCGAGACTTTATTAGAAGTATTTTAGAGCAGACAAATTTCATTAGGTTGCCCACATTGAATCCAGTCTACCAAATCTATATGAAAGATCATTTTAACAACTTTAATTTGACATATTATATGATATACTTTTATGTCATATTGAGGTAGCTACAACCACTTCAGTTCACTCCCCCAAAACCATAGCCCCCATTCTTATAGTGGATCATGAAACTTTACATGGATATATTACCCCCATCATTAAGGAATAACCAAGGTTATATAAACACTATGTGGAAGATTCAAATTATATGGAATAAGTCCCTCTTATAAGTATTCTTTTAAACTTTGTATGGAATACAAAGAGCATATCCAACAATGGTTAGTCAAAGTAGAAGAATTTTCATAGCTTGAAGCAATTCATATAGAGAAACTCCATCTAGAGAACAAAATACAAAAAATGCATGAATCCTATGAAGCAATCCAAAGGTTGGAACTTTGGAGACATATTGAAGAGGAGTATACATAGAGACATAGATGTTTGGTATAAAGTTCCTTTTGAGTTGAGAGTTGTTTCAATAATGTTAAACAAGAAAGTAATTGCTAAGTGCACGAATAATGAGGGGTGGTCAGAATAAAGTAATTGTAATATAATGGTTAAGCATGGTTTTATTTTGCCCCCTATCCTTTTTGGCATTTATATTGACAAATTAGAGGCATGTTAGGAAGAAGCAGGTTGTGATGGCACTACATTGGATAGAATAATCATCATCATTATTCATTACGATGATGATATCATGCTTTCGTGAGGATCCCCTGTGATCTTGATAAACAACTAAGAATTCTCAAATATTTATGTCTTAGCTCTAGTATGTTAAAAATCATTGATAAAAAAAAGGTTATGATCATCAAATCCAATAAACAAATTAACTTATTTTTTCATATGACAATAACAACTTAGATAAAGTTAATTTGTACAAGTATCTTGGAGTTGATATTCATCACAAGCTCAATTTGAATTGTAGTGTGAGAAAATATTAATAGAGCATGGAGAGCCTATCTTGGTCTTGAGAATAACTATAAAGTAATAGATTTTTAGTCCTGAGAAAAAAATAAAGTCCTCTTTCATATAAGTGTTATCCCAATTATTTTATATGGATGTGAAGATTAGGGTTGTATCATTTCTAGAGAAACTTGGACAAAAATTGAGCAAGACCATTAGCGTTTTATAATTTATAATTTTAAAATTAAAAGTAATACATCCTATCCAATCCTCCTCTTAGAACTTCCACTTACACCCATTGAGACTAAGGATATGACTAGGTATTTCATGTATAAACATAATATAATTGACATGGAGAATAAGAAATTGATTATAATTTATTTTCAAATTCTACTAAAATCGACTTGAGACTTAAGTGATGGGGAATACATATGTGGATTTTTGGTTAAATTATTAGATGATAGAGGTATAGGACACTCTACTAAATATTGATACCATTAAAGCACAATCACAACTAAATTTAAAGAGAAATTGTGGTGCAATGAAGAAATAGAGAACCATATAAAATTAATGTACTATAAAAAGATCATTAACCCCAAGTTAGAAGATCAAAAGTATCTTTCTACTACAACCACCATAAAGGATAACATTAACATTTATAAAATAATAATGAATTGCCACAAGTGCTTTATAGTGTAATTGGGTGTTGGAAAAGACCTAAAACATTGTGGGAAGAAACAATACATAATATATCTGCTCATCATCAAACAATTCAACCTCTTTGGGTTATACATACATAGCTCGAGAGACAACTCAAGTGGTTGGAGAGTTTTATTGAGGATATGTGGGTGTGTGTGTGTCTGAGAGATCATTATAAACCTGAAAGAAACATTATTGCACTTATACAAACCATCCTCTGTATTTATACAAATTCTGATGGAAAAGTATCAACAATTACATACAAAATATGTGCATAAATAAGATGTTACTATTAGAAAAACTTAATTTTTATATTATTTTCCATTTTTCAAAACCCTAGCTCTCATTATTATAATGGATTATGAAATTTTACATTGATATATTACCTCCATCATTAAGGAATAACCAAGGTTCTATAAAGACTATGTGGAAGATACAAAAAATATGGAATAAGTCCCTCTTATAAGTATTCTTAAACTTTTTATGGAATACAAAGAGTATATCCAACAATGGTTAGTCAAAGTAGAAGAATTTTCACACCTTGAAGTAGTTTGTATAGAGAAACTCCATCTAGAGCACAAAATACAAAAAATGCATGAAGCTTATGATGCAATCCAAAGGTTGGAACTATGGAGACATACTGAAGAGGAATATACAGAGACATAGATGTTTGGTATAAGGTTCCTTTTGAGTTGAGAGTTGTAGCAATAATTTTATACAAGAAATTAATTGCTAAATGCACGAATAATGAGGGTTGGTCAGAATAAATTAATTGTAATATAGTGGTTAAGCAAGGTTGTCTTTTGTCCCCTACCCTTTTTGTCATTTATATTGACAAATTAGAGGCATGTTAGGAAGAAGCAGGTTACATTGGCTAGAATAATTATCATTCTTATTCGTTACGATGATGATATCATTCTTTTATGAGGATCCCATGTGATCTTGAAAAAACAACTAAGAATTCTCAAATATTTGTGTCTTAGCTCTAGTATGTCAAAAAACATTGATAAAACAAAGGTTATGATCATCAAATCCAATAAAAGAATTATCTTAATTTTGCATATGATAATAACAACTTAGAGTCCAAGTTAATTTGTACAAGTAGCTACCCAAAGGGGTTGGATCCAATAGTGGAAAGCGAGGAGTTTTTCATCATTGGGAAATGTTCAATTCTCGTGAGGGACTTACCTGGAGCCATGGGGGCACCTTGAGGTAGTGGTCAAACATGTGGTTGAACCCAGAGATACTATATTAAATGGTATTGTGACTCGTGCACAGATAAGTGGATCAAAGCCAACCCCCATGTCCTTCAAATTTAAAATTACCCGAGGTCTAGAGCAATGGATGGGGGAGTGCACTGTTAAGGCACTCCGTAAGTGAAATTCATCGGTTCGAAACCCCCGGGGACACCTCAAATCCAACCATGTTAAGGGTTGGTGCAGTCCAGGACGAGTGCGATCCCTGGGTGACTTTGACGGCCTAGATGCCCCTGGGTCGTAGCATCTCATCCAGAAGCAGTCCCTCGCTAATCACAAGGTTCATGATTACCAAACAAAAAAAAATTGCACAAGTAGCTTGGAGTTGACCTTCATCACAAGCTCAATTGGAACTATAATGTCAGAAAATATTAATAGAGAATGGTGAGCCTATTTTGGTCTTGAGAATAACTATAATAGATTTTAAGTCCTGAAAAAAAATGTCCTCTTTCATATACTTGTTATTTCGTTTATTTTATATATGGATGTGAAAACTAGGGTTATAGCATTTCTAGAGAAACTTGGACAAAAATTGAGCAAATCCATTAGTGTTTTATAATTTATAATTTTTAAATTAAAAGTAATACATCGTATTCAATCCTCCTCTTAGAACTTCCACTTACACCCATTGAGACTAAGGATATGACTAGGTATCTCATGTATAAGCATAATATAATTAACATGGAGAATAAGAATTTGATTATAATTTATTTTCAAATTCTAGTAAAATTGACTTGAGACTTAAGTGATGGTGGAATACATATGTGTATTTTTGGTTAAATTATTAGATGATAGAGGTATAGGACACTCTACTAAATATTGATACCATTAAATCACAATCACAACTAAATTTAAAGAGAAATTGTGGTGCAATGAAGAAATAGAGAACCATAGAAAATTAATGTGCTATAAAAAGATCATTAACCCCAAGTTAGAAGATCAAAAGTATATTGCTACTATAACCAACATAAAGAATAACATTAACATTGCTAAAATAAGAATGAATTGTCACGTGTGCTTTATAGTGTAATTAGGTGTTGGAAAAGACACAAGGTGGGAAGAAATAATAAATAATCTCTTCACTCACCACCAATCAATTCAACCTCTCAAGGCTATGCATACATAGCTTGTTGGACAACTCAAGTGGTTGAAGAGTTTTCTTGAGGATATGTGTGAGAAAGAGAAAGAAACATTACTGTGCACTTGTACAAACCATCATCTATATTCATACAAATTTTAATGGAAAAGTATCAACAATTACATATAAAATATGTACTTAAATAAGATATTACTATTAGAAAAATTCAATTTTTATATTATTTTACATTTTTCCAAAATTATATATTTTGGAAACTAATTCATTTCTTACACTTATTCTTTTACTCCTTCAAATTTATTATACACATATAACCATTCTCCTAAATAAATCTATTTAAATTTTAAATTCCTATTTTTACAAACATGTCACTAGCAACCATCATAACAACCCACTCACATAAATTCCATGTCAATCTCTACTAACTACCTATATTCACTACAACATAAATACCACTCCCTATAGTTATATATGTGCTTTATTTTTATCTTGATTTTAATTAAAAGAAACAAAGCCTTTCTTATTAAAACATTACATTATATTTAGTATTTTTTATCATTCTCATTGTTTAGCATTTTTTCATAGGAATTATCTTTTAAATTCTAATTAAAATTTTAAAAAATATTATAAATTATTATTTATGAATCATGATGAAAAAAAATTAATTATATATCTCTATTTTGCCTCTTAATCAATATCCATTTTTATTCATTTTCTCATATTTTATAACCTCTCGTGTTCATATTCATCATATTTCTATAAGAAATTATTTTTAACCAATTTTGTCATTACCACCTTAAATTTCCTTTGTCACTAAGAGCTTCAAAATTAATTTGCATGGCTAAGATTCTCAAGACGAAGATATAAGTAATGAGATCCTCTTTATCCCAGAGTAACCCAATTTCCTAAACAATATGACAAAAAACATCATTTTGACTTACAAGAGATTCATTATACTCATGTCTACAATAATGAGATCCTCTTTATCCCACAGTAACCCAATTTCCTAAACAATATGACAAAAAGCATCATTTTGACTTACAAGAGATTCATTATACTCATATCTACAGGGAGTTAAACATGGAAGCAAATTCCCTTTCGAAGAAAGCATTAGGGAAGATAGAGGGAAAGATCATCTACAACTGTTGGGTAGATGGAAATGAAGGACCCCCTCACTCTTTCAAGCTCTATTAACTCCTTAGATGTATTTTTGGTCTTTTAAATCTTTGAAGTTTCTTTTTATCGTAGCATAGTCTCTTTTTGGAGTTTAGTTGGATCTACTCCTTCTATGAGATCCCTGGGATATACTCCTTTCTCAGGCATTACTGAAAAGATGTTTCTGCAAG
Organism: Picea engelmannii; assembly: GCA_009831015.1. Classification (NCBI taxonomy): domain Eukaryota; kingdom Viridiplantae; phylum Streptophyta; class Pinopsida; order Pinales; family Pinaceae; genus Picea; species Picea engelmannii. The sequence goes on from ML797386.1 coordinate 194,006, forward strand.
CTCTAAGTATAGAGTCTCTGACAAGAATTCTTATCTATGTAAGGCTCTATTTTGTATATGTAAAGAATGAAGACTAGCAAAGAAAGCAAGAATTATAACGTTAATGTAATGTGTACATTTTATATTTCCTAATATAAAGAGCAATTTTTCTGTTGAAAAAAATAACAAAGTGCTCACATTACCTCAATTTCCTCAACAATATGAGCTAAAGCTTCCTAAGACAATATGAGTGAAAACTACATAGACTTACAAATGCCAAAGTATAAGTTTGCAGGTGGTCTTATCATCTAATTTTGGGCTTATGATGTAATTTTGTTATTTCCCTTGTTAGTGTGGCCAATGACAATGAACCTTGGGATTACTATGACTAA
>ML797387.1:0-25756 GCA_009831015.1 Picea engelmannii
CATTTTAGATAAGGAGTTGACTTATTTTATAGGATCTTTTCCTATTCTCTTGAAATAGTTTTTGACTTTCCATTTTAAGAAAAATTGATCTAGTTTTCTAGGATCTGGATATCTATTGTAAAGGCTATAAAGCCAAGAACATTTGATGAACTAAGGGTTCAATTTTGAGTTCTACTATGCTGCTTTTGTAATAGAGACCCTTTCTTAATATATTCAGTCTGCAAGATTCTTTTATTGATATTGTCAGATCTTCTTTTTCCTTTATGTCTATGTTTGTGAGTCAATGTTGTTCTTTGGCTGTGTTTATATAATCCATTGGTGACTGTCATCTCACCATCTGATTATTGAGCAAAGGATCATAAGTTATTATACTAGTTTCTAGACCCATCATATCTATTGTTTTATATATGTATGATCTGGTTGATATGATTAGTTTCTGTTCTATTTGATACACAACCTATCTAATTATATCTCTTGAAAGCATTGCACTGTTTGAGTATGACTAGACAGTCTTGAATATACAATCCAGTAAGTTAGATATTCATCTTGATCCAATTATTACCCATCATTGAGTGAACAATTGCAAGAATAGTTAAGTTACCATGCATCTTTGAGATACAACCTAGAAGAGTTTCCTGGAGTGATAACACAACCTTCTTTCTAAGATTCACAACTTCTACTTCCAACTTATGACATGATTCTTCCCTTTTGTTCAACTACTTCCTCACTACCTCCTCTCTTCTTTTAGTTTCTTCAAGTTGTGTCTTCAGATTGGCATTGCTTTCTCTTAGTTCTTTTAGATCTGCAAGGATTTGGCTAAATTCATCATCTTCCTTCTTTTCTTCTTTTACTTGACTGATTTCATTTTTTAATTTCTCAATCTCCTCTTCTTTTTCTTCTAGCTGAATATTTTGCTCATATATGATCTTTTCATTGTCTTTGAGAATTTTCTTTATTTCCAAGAAATTCTTTTGACTCTTTTCAAGAAATTCTTTAGTGTAGTAATGAAGAAAACTATAGTCTGAATAATCATGGTCATAGTGGTATTCATAAAGACTCCAATCAACTTTCTGTTTGACCTTAGATAGTTATTATTCTACTTCTTTCATGGGATAGATGCTAACCAAACATTCTTCTAATGTATCTAAATATTCTTCTTTATTTGCAGGGGAGATTTTAATATCAACATTATTGCAATAAGAAGATTGTGAAGAGTCTTTACCTTTATTGATGACTGAGTCTTCCTCTTTATCCTTGATCGGAATGTCTTCTGTGTATTCTCTTTTGATTTTATACATATTCATGGGAGGATGAGAAGATTCTTTGGAGGTATCATCACAAGACATGTCATCTTCAACATCAATCTGAGTAATAGGACTTGAACCTTTAACTATGTGTACTTCTTCATATTCAAGGCCAAATTTGTTTGAAGGATTTTTTTGTAGAATGAGAACTTTATCAAGGGCTTCAGTCCCTTTCTTGAATTTTTCAACAGTCTTAATTTGATCCTTTAGTTGTTTACACCTTTGTTTATATTTTCTCATATCATTCAAAGAACACTCAAGCTTAGCTTCAAGATTGACTTATGCTTCAATGTCTGAGTATTCTTCAAAAAAATCTTCATCACTAGAATTGTTGTAGACTGAAATTGGTTCTGATTGAAATGCTTCATTAGGCTTTTCTTCTGAGTAGAGGTCTTTCATCTTGTCCCAAAGTTCCTTTGCAGAATTACAATCACCTATCTTCTCTTTGACATCATCAGGTAATAAATCAAGGATTGTATTCATTGCCATTGAGTTACTTTTCTTGGCTTTCTTTTGAGTTGGAGTCCTTACTCTACTTGGTGGGAAGTAATCAGTGATTACTGAATTCGATACATCATGTCCCAATGCCTTCAGATGACTTTCCATTCTTGTACTCCAAAATATGTATTCTTCTTTTCCAGGTATTGGAGTTCCATTCTCAGTGAAAATATTTTGTCCATCCATGTGTGCTTAATTTGATCTTCCTTTTAGTTTGTTAGATTGTTCTTAAAGGAACCTAACTCTGATACCAATTGATGGAATATCCAACAATACTGAGAGGGGGGGTGAATCAAAATTGCCTACTTTTTCTTATTAATTCCTTCAATATTAAGCACACATATTAATTATTCAATTAAGCAATATATGATGAACAACAAACCCTTATGAACACAATATTTATCATGGAACCCAACAGGGAAAACCACCAACTCTTTTCTATTAACTGCAAAATTCCTTTTCTTACAAGTTACATAGAAGGAAGATATTCTTCCTCTTCGATCAACCCCAACTGATCAGGATACACCCACACCCTTTTTCACCAGCACCAACTGGTAGGAGGCTTCGACCCACTTTTAGTCAACTATAACTGACAAGGAAGCACCAACTCCCTTTGTTCACCAAAACCAACTGGTAGGAGGCTGAAACCTCCTATTTAGTTAGCTACAACTGACAAGGAAGCACCAACTCCCCTGCAGGCTCCAACCTGCCCTTGCACCACCCAACCACCCTTAATTTTACATTGTAATTCAATCTCTTCTGCTCTTCATTGACTTTGAGTCAAGCATCCATTAACACAAGTCATATCAGATTTAACCTTTCGACTTCGACTTGGTTTCCCTTGCTCCACCCTTCCTCCCTTTATGCAGGTTATAACACGTATAACACTTCTCTTGTATTTTCTGCTTGCAAGGTCTTCTGGTTATCTGCAGATGAACTTCATCTCTTTCTCTTTGGCTTCTTTCATTTAATTTTTAATGACTCTGCCGCAATCCAATAAAGGTCTTCTATAAAATATACTGGATTGCATAAATGTTGCTCTAACTTCCTTTGTTCTTGATCTGCAATAATATATTGACAAGCCCATTAGAACAAACAATTCTTCTGCTTCAACTCTGCTTTTGATTTTTATCATCTTATCAAGACTACATAGACACAACCTTCTCATAACTCTTCCTCATTTATATAATACTCAAAATGGTGTGAGTTTGAGATGCACTATGTCCTCATTTAAATAAACTACAATCATCACTTTATCTTTTCTACCGTGAAGGATTTTCATAAATTGATCACATATGGATCAATTTCATCGTTTAAACTTGATCTCGAATATCTGTTATTTTCACAGAGACTGAATTCTGCAGAGGTGCTTCCTTCAAACCATTACATGTGACCGAGCGTTGCAGAACCACGGGCTTACCAACTACAACGACGTATTATAATTTCCTTTTAAAAATATTATATCATATGACCAACAACGGTGACCAGATACTAGGCCAAACGAGCGCTTGAGCACTTATGTGAATCAATGGTCACAATTTTACCTCTTGCTATGGACGACTATCGTAACTTCGACACTTCGCCCTTTAGAACTTTTGGACTTGAAAACTTTCAAAACTTATGAATCATATTTCCCAAACAGATCAGATGGTTTACATTTATTTCGTGGAAACTGATCAATCGTCAAATTTGATTATTACAAGGCTTAATCCGATGGATGGTTCTTATTCAAGCATTGAGATGGATGGCCATAGATTACTTCGTGACTTCATCTATTATACTTATGCTATCCTTCCACTGTTTTTTGATCAATGGTTGAGAATGCAACCAAAGTATTCTTCAGATCGGACAACCCATGTCCACTTTAGGACTTCGGCATTCAGGATTTCGGAGGTTTCGAATAGATTCCACTCCATTTTCCTTCAGAGTGATCACCTGCTGAGTAAGTCATAATATGGTGGAGACTCTTGCTATCAGTTAACACTTCCACTTACATTATCCTACCACTGTAGTATATCGATGGATGAGAATGCTCCTGAAGTGTTTCTTTAGATCGGATGAACCATGTCTACTTCAGGATTTCATCCTTCGGGACTTTATAGAATTTGTCATTTTCTAGTGGTGAAACTCCCAACGTAAAACTCCTGGAGTGACGTAACTTTCTTACATCACTTGATGACATGTCACGAGCCGAGTAGCTGCCACGTGTCACTCAGATTCGTGATTTGCACGTACCTGAAATACTGATTTCAACTTGACACTTGTCATTCTCTGACTGTGCCACGTGTCCTTGATGACGTGGACTGTTGACGTGGTTTGTCACAATTTCTTGCTGACATGGTTTGTCAACGTAGATATCCCAATGTGAAACATATTCATCTCCTTGATCTAATGGTCGAAATAGTATTTGAAGGGTATCTTAGATCGACGACTGAGAGTGACTTCAGAACTTCGTCCTTTGGGACTTCTAGACTTTTGACATTTATTGGTGGTGAAACTCCCGGAGTGACGTAACTTATTGACGTCATGTGTTCACATGGAACAAGACAATTTCCTCTTGAAACATGTCATCATCTGATTATGCCATGTGTACTTGTTGATGTGGTCTTCTAACATGGTCTGCCACGTGTCCTTGCTGAGGTGATCTACTGACCAACAACCCTGATCCAACGGTCATCGTATATCCTCCAGATCTAATGGTCCATATTCATTTCGAATTTTAGGACTTCGAGTATTTCGACTTTTCAAGTTGCCAATTCTTTCGAGGTAAGATTCCCCGAACAGTAACCACCTCGCTACTTTTAACCCGAACTTTAATGTTGTTGGTTGATCATGTTTTTAGATCAACGACTTGATCTTTCTATGATGCAGTTTTGCCTTGGTTTAAATCCAACGGTCCTTCTTCTAGCTTATCCTATCCTTCCACTTTAGAATGATCTGATGGCTGACGAAAGTTCGCATAATTTTGATCTTAGATATTTTAACTCGCTTTTCCTATCCTTCTACTTGATTTGATCTAACGGTCGATGTGGACTCTTCGAAGCAGATTAACGGTCAACGATGATTGCATAACCACAACCTGCTATTGATTTAAATCGAAACCCAAAATCCGCAATTTGAAGTTGTGCGTTGTTGGTGATTCAACCACAATCGTCGATCTTTGAAGTTGTAAGATCTGATGGTATTGACTAATTGTGGGATTGGAAATAACACGATGTTTAATACTTATTATGATCTCTGCAATCTATCCCTGTCGTTGATCTGGCGATTGCGCATCCAACGGTCATGACTTGATTTGAATTAATCCGATTGTTTGTTGGATCAACCATAGTCGTATATGTTTGATTTTATGAGATTTGACGATCTAGACCGATTGCGGGATTGTAACTAGCGAGTAGTTTAATTCTTCTTTCTCTCTCTGCAATTCATCCCTACTGTTGATCTGGCGATTGCGCATCAATGGTCTTGATTCGATTTGAGTTTAATTGCACCATACATTCTAATATTTTATCTTCATTCGTTAACTTTCCTGAGCTTTAATCTCTGCATATCTTCCAATTGTTTGACACCAGTCATTATATACTGTTGACTAGTCCTCCAAAGATTCTTTTGAAATTCATTGCGCCATCTCTTCTGAGATTTGATATTCATTCGCTAACCCTCCTGAGCTTTTATACCAACTTATCATCACATCAATGATATCAATTGTTGACATCAATGAAAATACATCAATGAAACTATGTCCAACAAGCATCTTACGAATAACTGACACAAGCTTGGGAAAATCCAAATCTCTCCAAGTTGAGGAGGAAAAAGTGTTAGTGAAGGTTACCTTCTCCACGATGTATCAGATAACGTCTCTTACCTGGAAAGGTATGGGAGGAGGAATCAGATACCCCACAAGACCATCTCAGTCAAAAGGAACCTCTCCCAGAACTGGAGGGAGAGTACTCGGGGAGAGTAAAACTCTCTCTTGTTCAGAAGGTGCAGTACTAGAAATGATAATGACATGGTTGAAAGATGCATCACCCTCCAAAAAAAGAGTTGGATTGACTGGAGATTGCATTGGTACGACCACTTATTCAACCGTTGGTTGAATAGAATGCGAGACAACAAGGCTAGGAGACGCACTATCCTCAGAAATAGGAATGGGGTCAGGTGATGATTTCATCGACATAACTGTTGTGTCAATCAAAGGAGAAACAGAGTGTTGGGAAACCAAGGACGAATTAGAACCCAAAGGGCCCCTTGGTGAGGACCATGCTTCTGGTATCCCAATAGTATTCGGTCACAAACGAGTAAGGTGATCTCCTTCGCAAATCTTGCAAAGGAACTTGGGCTTATGTCTCACATGTCTAGGATTCTTAATTGTATGAATTCCCCCAACACCATTCACAATGGATGGAAACATGCTCTCAGCATGACTGGAAGAGGTTGGTGGTTCATCTCCCACATGATGCACAGAAGTTGGAGATCTTATGTCAGGATGACTCATGGCGAATAGAGTGGTGCCCCGAGCATGACTTGCAGTGGTTGGCTGTGAGTCTTCAACATGGAAAGAAGAGGTTGTCGAACAATCTCCAACATTACTAGCAGGGGTTAGTGATGGAACTCTAGTATGACTTGCAGTGATTGGACTAGTGGCGGTGAGTTGTGGCATTTGAGACCAAGGTCCCGAGAAAGACTTGTTTTGAGACATTGCATGCCAGGAAGGGTCATGGTTTACACCTTGTCCATGTCTGGAAAGGTAGTATCCTCTGCCTAATTTATCCATAGAGTTTTGTATAGGCATCATCACTTAAGTAGATGTCTGTGAAGAGACAAAAGTGTGATAAGAATTATTCAAGTGAGGATATATGTTTCCCCCATGTGAATGGGTTCCATGAAGAGGGTATCATGTACCATAAAACTGATTCCCTCCATATGAAATACGAAAGGACATATGGATACCTGCCATGGGAAGAGTGTTCATAGGAACTGGCATAGTGGACGAAGGATACACGGATGGGGTGTAGTAAGTAGAATAACCACCCATTCGAGCACTGGATCCTAAACAAATGTGGCTAGGATTGGATCTGTAAGAGGGGAGATCCCAACCCCCCATAAGGAGAGTTGGTTGAGGTACATGACTCCTATTAAATGAAGATGTAGACAACAGAGCCATCGTGCCCCCAGATCCAAAACTAGGATTCATATAAGAAGGCAAGGGAGAGGATGGAAAGGGTCAAGGCATGCTTTGTGTACCAAGAGGAAAATGATTAGAGATCGAAGGCATTGACTGAGTGTCGTAATTCTGCATACCATTATGAAAATCAGATGGATTCATCCCCATGAAATGAGTGAACGTCATGGGGGAGGTAGAGGTAAATGAGGGAGCCAAAGGAACTCCACTATCCATGATAATGAAAACTTAAGGCACGATAAAAAATCCTAAGGTCAACTAATAATAAAAGAGCACGCCAAAGTAAAATCAAAAGGCCAATAAGCACACAAACAGGATAAAGTGGCTGAAAGGGGCCTCCCTCTCTAAAGTAGGTATATCTCACCCAAGAGGGGCCTGATACTCCTTTGTTAAATATCAAAGGTATCAGAATCAATTATAAGGGCCCTCATGGGCTTAACAACCAGTCGGTCAGATCCCCTCAGAGAGGTAATCCTCCATAAAGGTTCTGTGTTGTCTGACCCTTATCTGACCCATGGTACCTATAGAATAACCCTTACAAGTAACCTATGTGGTACCTATGTTAAGAAACTAAGAAACCACGATATAACCGATGCATAGGTGAATAGTCATAAGTCAATTCCACCATATGGGCTAGGTAACAAAGCCTGAAACCTTGAAAGCATCGCCTCTCACAGAGGCAAGGGTACTATAAAGACCCCCATATACAAATAGATCCCCAGAAATATATCTGACGCTAAGAAGGTATCAGGGGGATATCCCTTCAACCAAACTCACACGACCTCGTGCTTAACTCCGGTGTAAGTGAAGCCTCCTGATATTAATGATTATACAATGGATTTCTCCACTCCCTTAGTCAGACACATATGTTGATCTAATACCCTTGGAGAAGTCTGCTCACAAAATCCTATTCCAAAGCTCTAAATCCTAAGCTAGTTTGTGCACCCTAGAAAAATAAAATTGTTACTAATCAATTTTAAATTATAGAGTTACTTTCAGTGGCCTTGCTTGATAAAAAAGGTGTGGTCATGAAACTAGTGATGTTATGAATCAACAAGTAAAATAAATGAATATGAATACAATACAAAGTCCTAAATTCAATTCCCAATAAATGATATGCTTTTCAAAATGCAATTCTCAATTCAATTCTGCAATTCTAAATGAAATGCAATATTTCTTTACATGTACTAAGATCAATGATAAAGACTCAAAATATCAAATGCCAACAATGTAAAATTCCTAATATTTTTGTATTTTCAATATAAAAGAATGAAAATGCAAGGACTGAACATCATCTTGATATAAAAACTCTACTGTATGTAAACAAAGACCAACCAAGTAGGATATCAAGAAGCAAACACCCAACCCAAGATGCAAGGACAATCAAATGAAAATGATGATGAGAAAGACACCGCCCAAAAATTCAACCAAAGAAAGGTTTCAAGTCATTCCACAGACACTTAACAGTCATAACAAAGACCCAAGAGGACTCAAAAATAATCAAAACCTACCCAGTAACCATCAAACCCAGCAACCAAGCAACAAAGGGTGATGTACGTGGTTGTTCAGGGGAAAACTATGTATATATGCATCTTGCAGAAGGACAACACACATATGTACGTAACTGTCAAGAAAACACCCGCGTATATGTGTCAAAACACAACCAAGATAAGGATAAGGCTAATAAACTCAGACTCATAGTGAAATGAGGTTTTCAAGCAGTCATACGATAAGAAACTCAATATAAACGAGAGAAATATAAGGAGAAAAACACTCCAAACCCCAAAAAAGAAGATTCTATCCCCCATATGGTCGCCAATTTAGTTATGAGGAAAATCTCTCTATGGCTAGGGGTAAACCACAATAGACGGAAATGATTGCATAAATCAACTCTAATCTTAGGTATGCTATATAAAAAAATATTCTAGAAAGACAAGATAAAAGGCCTACCTCGTCTTTATGTTCGATGAAGTCCATTGTTGAGAACTTGACTCAAAGAAATACACCTAAACTTGTCCTTAACAACCAAGAAACACAAGCATATGGTGATAATATATAATGTTAGCACATTCAATAACATAATCCATCAAGATTCATAACAAATACTCCCATGGAATAACAATTCAAATATTTGCAAGATATAATTGGATGAGAAAAGAGTATTTATATTCAAATGTAATCAACAGAAGTGAATGAATTACAAAGTTCTGTGTCGGCACGGTTCAAAACCGAGAAACTAAGTCTCTTCCAGTTGGGCCTCCACCACTCCAATCCTTCACCAAAGGCAAGCTCATATAAGAGAGACAATGAGGTTCTCAATCATGTAGGGAAGAGCTTGGGGGATGAACAATGTGTTCACACTTGAAAGGACAAAGGGATGCAGACTCGATATGAAGTGAATAATTTCTCCATAGTAACTTTTCTCTCAAAGTTGAATTATTCTCCTCTTTTCCATAGCTCGGATTTGGCCCATTTGTAGCCTTCAAGTGGAACTAAAGGGTGAATTCATAACGTTTCTAGTATATGGAAGGCCAAGGATCATAGATCTCATGATGTGACATGGAAATCCGACACATTTTTTAATTTTGGGCATAAATCTCGATGTACGTGGGTTGTAGTGGTGCAAACTGCATATATGCAGGATGTACTATATGTAGGGTGCATATATCTGGAAAAATGATGTTTTTATCTCTGGGATTTGAAAAACGGGAATTCAAGTATGCATAGGGAAATGGGAAAAGGCCTTATGTGCAAGTTTTCATAGGGTGAGGTAAATCTTTTTCTAACACATATCTTTATCACTAAGAATTAGATTTTCTGAATTATTCTTTTAGACAAATCTAGATGGTGTCTTTGTATCTTGATGTTCAATTTCTTCTTCTTCATTTTCTTCTCCTTATTCTTATTTTTCTTATTTGCAACTTGGCTCATCTATTTGAACCTTTACTTATGATTTCACCTTTTGATGCCTTGCTTCATCCACTTTTACATTCGCGCTCTCTATGATTTTATGCAATGTTGTATTGTAACATATGTAAGCTTTGTTTCTTGATGAATAAAAAAGAAAGATACCTTCATAAAATTTGGAGTCAAATTTTCCTAAATCCTCATCATCTCTCTTTATGTAGAACTTTCTTCTGAATACTTTCAAGTTTTTAACTGTTGTTGGTCTACCTTTCCATAATTCATAAATTGTTTTTTTGTTGTTGACTTTGATTTTCCCTCTATTCAGAATGTAGACTGTGGTGTTGACTCCTTCTCTCCAAAACCTGTCTGATAATTTGGATTCATTCAACATTGTTCTTTCCATCTCTTGTACAGTTGGATTCTTCCTTTATACCACTCCATTCTATTGTGGAGTTCTTGCAGCTGAAAAATGCCTCTTTATTCCATGAATCTCACAAAATTCTTCAAATTCATGTGAGATAAACTCACCTCCTTTTTTTGATCTCAAACACTTGATTTTCAAATAATTTATGTTTTAAACCAAGGATTTGAATGATTTTAACTTCTCAAATGCCTCAGATTTTTATTTTAGGAATGTAACCCGTGTCATTCTAGAGTAATCATCAATGAACAACATGAAGTAATTTTCATCTTGTGAGTTTGTGCTCTTGTAGGCCCACAAATATCTATATAAACGAGTTCTAATGGCTTCGTTGCTGAGTAGTATTTTGGATATGAATATTTCTCTTGTTTGTTTCCCATGCCGACATTGTTTCCAAAGAGTGTTTGAATGTTTAACAATCTTTGGCATGTCTCTCACTGCTTGTTTATTGTTGATTTTTACTAGATTATGAAAGTTCGTATGGCCCATTCTTCTATGTCATAACCATATTTCATATATTTGTCCCATATAACACTTTTCTCCTTGGATCTCATTAAGGATATATACATTATTTGATGTTCTATATGCATTTTCCACTAATTTTCCCAAGCCTTTCTTCCTTATCTCACATGCTTGAGAATGAAATGTGAGACTGTGTCCTTGATCACAAATTTGACTAAAGTTGAGGATATTTTGTTTCAAACCTTCAATATACAATAATTTTTTTGTCTTAGTCTTTCCATTGTTAAGACTAAGAGTACCATTTCCATCTATCCATGTGGTATCATTATCTCCAAATGTCACACTTCCTTCGTTAACTTTCAAAGTGAGAAACTTTCTCTTGTCACTTGTCATGTGTCTTGAGCATCCACTATCAACATACCATTGGTTTCCTTCATTTTGAGCATGAAGGGAAATTTTCACAAGCATAGACTCCTCCTTCTTCTACTTTTATTGCTCCTACTTCCTTTTCCAAATTCTTGTGGGTTATTTATTTTGTTTGGAAAGGGTATATTCTTCCCTCGTTTTTCTAGAATTTTCCACTAGGCCACTTCTTCAAAAATGTGTTATGTTCACATAGTTGTTGCACTTATAACATAAAACATAGTAATCAAATAAAGGGGAAAATGAATTATAGTTTTTGTTTGAAAACCCATAAGAAATTTTTTCTTTGTTCCACACATAATTATTTCTAGCATGTTCTCTACAATCTATTTCTTTATGACCAAAACGATTACAAAAATTGAAATAGCCAAAAAATGAATTTTGGTATCAGGTCATGTGAGGTCGCCTTGGTGGGAAATATATTTTATCCCTTCCCTTTCTACCTTATCCCAATATGGAGATAGGAGAAAATTGATCTACAGTGTGGCGAGCTATTTTGTCTGGCTCCATTTCTTAATTATAAGAGAAAGATATGGGATTTGTTCAGTGCGGTGAATGATTTGTATAGGCCTATAGATGATGTGTGTACTAGTGTTTTCCTTCACCTTAGTTCCCTCCCAGTCATTCTAGTTGGTGTGATATTGTCCCCTAGGGCCTCCATCCTATTTATTAGTACCTCATACTTCATCCTTATCCAAATATATTCCCCTAGATGAGTTTCTATCTATACACAGATGGTCGAAAATACTATTTCCCACTCATGGCTAATAACTACATGAACACATGCTCTGAATATGTCCTTGTTGTCTTTGGAAGGAATGTCAATTTTCTTTGGAACATCATTTTATTTCTCTCTATTTTCTTCATCATTGATTGATATTTTGAGTACATCAACATAGCTTTTATATTTTCCTTCATTTACTCTCTTCGATGGATCTGTAGCTTTTGAATCTGATTTGGTGGTCATCTCACGTTTATCATAGCCAAGACTTGTCTTAATCAATGGATACCTTTGAAAATTGATGATATTTTCTAAGGTTTCAATACTCTTTTCAAACTTCAAGCTTCTATTCAACTTAATAGTTATTTTCTCCAGTTCCTTTCTTAAAGAAACAATTTTATATTCTAGATTTTCGTAGTATTCTTCCTTTTCCTTCAGTGGGATTCTCACTTCTTCTATTCTTATTGTCTCTACTAATTGAACCTTTAGGATCATGATAGTATTTTATGTTTCTTCAAGGCTTTGTGACATTTTGGATTTTGAATCACGATCATCTTCTTCATATTTTTACATCTACTCCTTTTGTTTCAAATTATTTTTCCTAAGATTCTTTATTTCGCTTAAAGAGCACATGACTTCCTCTTCAAGATCCACTTCCCCATCTGTTTTGGAATTTGCTTCTTCTTCTAAATCCATTGTTTCTTTCCCTTTGTTTCGATTGCTATAAAGAGTGTTTCTTCTCTATCACTACTTTCTTCAGACAAGTCACTGACCCCTTTTGAGTAGAGACTCTTATTATGCTTATAAGAGTTATTCTTCTTTTCATGCTTGTCTTGTTTTTTGTTCTTTTTGTGTTGTTGTTCTTTGCTCCCTTTATTTACCTTATTTTCTTCTTCATCATCACTACTTTAATCCTTTGCATGTGGAAACTTAGTAGCAAAATGTCCTACTTTTCCACAATTAAAACATTTAAAGGGTAGCTTACCTTTATATTTTCTATATTCCTTTTTGAGTTTTCTCACAAAATGAGCTTCATCTATGCCTGATTCACAGCTAGAACAATTTCTTGATTTTCGTTATTTGTTCTTCGTTTTCTTTGAGGATTTGAAATATTCTTCTTTATTTGATGGAATTCCTTTTTCAGTCCTCATTTCACATGTAGAAAGAATCTCATGCAATATATCCATTGTCAATTTATTGAGATCCTTCATTTATTCAATAGCGTAAACTTTGACATCAAATATCAAGGGGAGTGACCTTAACACCTTTTGTACAATCATTGGTACTTCAATTGTTTCACCAAGTACTATGATGGTGTTGAAAATTTCATCCACATGGAGGAAATAAGTTGCAACATTTTCTTCATCCTTCATTTTCAATCTCTCGAACAATCTTCTATGAGTTTTGAGCTTTACCTTCTTAAGCTTGTCATCTCCTTCATAGATATTTTTAAGCTTGTCCCAAATTTCTTTTTCCAATTTACAATGCATCACCTTGACAAACTGAGATTCCGATAGATTACACAAGATGGAATTCATGGCTTTTGTATCATTTTCACTAGGTTTTTTCCCAGTTGTATTTGTTGATGGAGTTGTTCATGTTCTATAACCAGTCACGACTGATTGCCAAATATCAAAACCAAGAGCTATTAAATAGGTTTGCATTCTTGTGCTCCAGAAGGCATAGTTTGTTCCATCAAATGATGGAGCTATAATACCCCTAGGCAAAACCCCAAGTTATAAATGTCCATATGTTTTATAGGATGGCGAGCCATGATATTTTGAGGACATAGTGCATGTGTGGTTATGCTAGCAAGCCAAAAAATGCATTATGTAATCACACTATTTTTTATTAATAAAATACATCACTATTGCAGACCAAGTCAAACTAAAGAGTATGGGGGGATAAGACTCCACAAGAGGGAAAGGGGGCTAAGGACTTAAGAAAAGGGGTTAATTCAAGGTGGCTAAGTTTTATGATATAATTTATCATAAGTTCGTAAGTGAGAGAAATGAAATACCAGGTGCAGTCAAAGGCATTTACTATAGTGAAAAGTGTCAATATAGGAACATGCAATTATAATGTGGGAAACTTAGTGTAATTCTCATTTTTTGGGGATCATTCTTCCTATCATTCACTTATTCTTCCATCCATCATCTGTATCTTGTTTGGAGAGTGTAATATGGTGATCCGGATTTTATGAGCAGAATGAAATGAATACATATTATTAAAATATGCTTAACATAGAATAACAAAGATACAATAAAATGGGTTTTCTATTCAATAAGGAAATAAGTTGAAACTGTAAAATGCCGCAAAAAACAAGCTTGTTGGAACGGTGGCGGCTTATCTCTGAGAAGAGATGTGACAGCTACGCTCATTCACAATAATATGATTACAATGAGGTTCTGAAGTCCTTTTTACAATCAACAGGAATTTTAAAAACCCTAGACATCTAAAAACATAATCGTAGGAGATGAAGCGCCAAAAGGCATGTGGGCCCTGTTTGGGTAAGTTAGTACATCAACTTCTCAGGGTCGTAACTTTTGCATACAATCTTTGTTTTAGGCACATGATAGCCCATTGGAAAGGTCTATCCAAGGACTACACATTTTTCTACTATCTATCAAAGAGAATTTTCAACTATGGCAAGCCCTAAAAACGTTGTTTAGGGCCTCAAAACGGCCCTGCAAGTCAGGGACCTGAAAACTAGGAAAAACAAAAAAACTACCAAACTGGAAAACTGCCAAAATGAACCAGTTGGAATAGGTGGGAGGCCACCGGCATCCATTTGGATCAATCCTCACCCCTTAGTAAGAAATGGTCTCCATTGCGTTGAGTTCCCCCATCAGATGAGGAAATTTCTACTAAATTTTGCCCCGGGTGAGACACTTGCCTTGGTGCAGGAGCTGCCTTGCTTTGACAACTCGATAAAGTTGGATCCTTTGTTGTCGGGTTCCCTTGATCTGTGTGTCCACAATCTAATCACTAGATTCTTGTTTCATGCAGTCAGGGTTGATCTCTCTTGGTGTCAACTTCTCTGTTATCTCTGAGGTGACCAATAATGGTGGGAAATATGGATGAAGGAGAGCTATGTTGAAGATTGGGTGCATGCCAAGGAAAGGGGGAATGTTGAGCGCAAAATAATTGTCACCCACAGCCTTGGTGATGGTGTATGGCTCATACCAAAGTGGGAGAATATTCCGATGGGGCCCTTTAAGTGTTATTGGATAAATCCGTAAGTGCGGACACAAACCGATCTCCCTAGATCCACCTAGATCTAGAACAAAGCAAGACAGAACAATACTCTTTCCCTAGATTCTAACCATTGAATTAAATAGGAGGCAAGAACAAGTACCATACCTTATTGTCACTTCCTGTGGTCTTTGTTGCTCCTGCTTCGCCCCAGCGCTCTCGTGCAACCAAGACCAAGATAACACAAACCACCCAAAGTGAAGATAGCACAATCTATTAAACAGTCAATCTATGCATATGATCAAGGAATTATACAATAAAGTGGAAATAGATTTATGGGAAAGGGACATGTTACTGTATCATATTAATGGAAAGTAAAGATTACAACCTAAGCCTTGATGTCACAAAATTCCTTTCGATGGCCCTTGGCTCCGACACACACACACTTTCTCACTTGCATGAAGAAGATCAACTCCTTTGGATAAACTTGCTGGAGTCTCCAAGCTGCTGTAGCATCAGTCCTTCACACAATTCTTTCACCAATTCTCCAATGAATCTTGCTTCTAACTTTTTCCATGAGAATTCACTCAATATATAGGAGAGAATGAATAAGTTACTTGGATAAGAATGATCCCAAAATATTAGGGAATCCAGTACTATGATAACCATTCGATTGCCATCTCATCCTTCTAGAAGATT
Source organism: Picea engelmannii (assembly GCA_009831015.1). Lineage (NCBI taxonomy): Eukaryota > Viridiplantae > Streptophyta > Pinopsida > Pinales > Pinaceae > Picea > Picea engelmannii. The sequence continues at coordinate 15,813 of ML797387.1, forward strand.
CCCTTCTAGAAGCTTCGAGAATTCATCTTTTTCCTTGCTTTAGAAAGAGTTCGCACCCTAGTAGTTCAACACAGTGTGAACTTCTCACACCCTGGCTTAAGGCAGCCTGCGAGAATCATGCATTCTCGCAGGCAAATATACTAGCAGCCTGTGAACAGTCTTCAAAAATGAGTTTTCTGGAAGAGATGAAAATAACTTTTACTCAGGAGAAAGTTCTTATGAAGAGCCTGAGTACACCATCATCAATACATCATCACGACGACCAAAATCATGGGTAACAGAATGCCCCCCAAAGTATGAGGTTGGAACCAGTGACAACCGATATACTTTGTAAGTTGCATGTGTGTGTCGGGAACCAGGAGCACACCTAATCGGAAACCTGTGAACAACCAAGCATCTGCAGAATATCATATATACCAATTATGAGGTAGGCATTCCCATACTCAGATCATAGACTGATGAAAATTGTAGACTTGGGTCATGGCCACCAATCATACACTGTGGATCCATGCCGTCAAAATATAGCATAGCCACCAGGAATACACTGTGGATCTATGCGAAAAATGCAAATTGAGACGACATAGCCACGAGACATACACAGTGGATCTCTGTGTCGTAGATTAGACATACTCCATCACAACCTGGATCACAAAGATGATATCCAAGGTCTTCAATCTCGTCACGTAAAAGTACGAATCTAACCATGTGATTACATGTGTTGAAGTCGAACATGGTAGAAACCACTTGATTACCGGTCATTGATGAAACCGTTAACAAATGCAAGGGAAATCACCATTGATTTCAATGACTCCCAAGGTACCATAGTACAATCCATCGAGTGTGAATTAATGATTTGAAGTCAAACATTCGGTGGAATCTTTTGATCAGGGATCAATGATGTAAACCCACTGTCAAAAGCGAGGAAACCTGCCATTGAGGCATGCAAGTTCCAAGGTACCAAATAATTTCTAAGTCTTGATTCCGGATAATGAGCTGAAGTTGACGAAACAAAACTCGTCACAGGAGGGCCTTGATGTATCCCCCATCAATGACACGAAATGAGTAATAGATTTTGAAGGTGAAACAGAGCATTTTGCAAATTGGACCGGACACTAGGAAGGCCGACACGAAAAGAATGGACAACTGCAGATGGCCGACTCAATATAGGTTTCAGATGGACTTCTCTTGAACATATGAAAGACACGACCAATGATTTGGCAGCATTGATTCAAAGACGACACCGGGAATGACCTTGTAGTAAATCGAATGAGAGACAAATGGATTTCCCAAACCGGCTTCAAATGATGAATAGGGGTTGTCATGTTCAAGAGCGACACTTACTGCCAATTAATACGAAAATGAAAACATATCCCTTTCCCAAATTTTCCCCCACCATTTCTGGCAAGTACCTCTTTATTTTTACCCAAGCTTGAGGAGGATAACATATGCTTGTTGATGTAAGCTCGTCCTTCAGACGAGTCCTTCGGAGTATGTTAAACGAACCCTAAGAAGGAGTGGTTTAGTCCCATTACGGGTTTGTTAATGTTTGTTTAATAAGTCTAGAGATAGAAAACTCGAAGGTTTTTCATGATTATAGAGTCTGGAAAAACACTTAAAAGAGAAATCTCTCAGTTCCTTTTTCATAAAATAGTCTGGATGAGACCGAAAAAGAGATAAATTATCGCTCACCAGACGCTTCCTTCAAATACTTTATCGAGCGTGAAAAAAGCAAGATCGCTCGGCAATCTTTTCATGTTTAGAGAGTCTGAAAAGATCTTAAAGGGAACTCCAATGGGTTCCTTTTTCGTATAACCTTTACTAGTCCGAAAAAGTGATAAAAGTATACTCGGTTACATTCTCACTTATTTACGAGCACAAGAAAGAACAAAGACTAAGCTCGGTCACTTATTCTCATGTATTTACGACCATGAGAAAGAACAAAGACTAAGCTCGAGATTGTTTTCATTTTTACACAAGCTTTAAAACAAAACAAAACTATGCTTGGAATAGATTTTAATTTTTACACAAGCTTAAAAACTAAACAAAACTATGCTTGGACCTGGTTTCATTTTTACACAAGCTTGAACCAGAGGAAACTATGCTTGGACTTCCCAATGCATAACACATGGATGGTTGGTACTTAGCCCCCAACTTAAGAAACTAGCGGCTCAACTTCAGCATGAAGTCCAGAGGCTGAGGCAAATGCCCCCCAAGCTTCATTTCATCCAACTACAAAGGAGAATGAAATGAAGCTTCAAATACTCGACGAAAGACTTGACTCAAATAGAGAGGGGGAAAACTATTTCATTTTTTAACGAGCTTGACATAGAAACAAGAACTATGCTCGTAACCTCTATTTCATTTTTTAACGAGGTTTCTACAGAGACTCAAAAACTATACTCAAGTGGTATCATTTTTTAATGAGTTTGAAATTAGAAAGCTATTCTCAAAGACCTCTGTTTCATTTTTTAACGAGGTTGCCTCAGAGATGCAAAAACTATCCTTGGGTGGTTTCATTTTTTAACGAGCTTGAAATTAGAAAATTATGCTCCAAGACCTCCCCCCAAAAGTATGAGGTTGGAACCAGTGACAGCCGATATACTTTGTAAGTTGCATGTGTGTGTTGGGAACCAGGAGCACACCTAATTGGAAACATGTGAACAGTCTTCAAAAATGAGTTTTCTGGAAGAGATGAAAATAACTTTTACTCAGGAGAAAGTTCTTATGAAGAGCCTGAGTACACCATCATCAATACATCATCACGACAACCAAAATCATGGGTAACATTCATTCTTCGTGCACCTATAACCAATGTGGATCACTTCTCTTTCGTGCCAATAACTGGTGCACACTACTTTTGGGTCGCGCGCCAATATCCACTGCACACAATTTTGGTTCATGCACTAATACATGTCGTACACAATTTTTGTGTTGCACGCTAATATTCCGCACACATTTCACTCTACACACTACACCATGTCAAGTTTTATTATGCCCCCACCGCGCACCAGTACTCCATGTGCACCATTAATTAAATTGTCACACGACAACATATACCCACATTACGCGTGCACCAACACAATTCCTCTACGCTCTGTCAATAATGCGCACACCACATGCACCATTATTATGCATGCGCACACCGCGCACGCTAGTATCATGCATGCGTCAGTCAATCCACATCGTGTAATGCTAAATTTAGTGTGCACACCTGTGCACAAATATTTTTCGCGCATTACAACTCTGCACCGCGCAACGCCAAATTTAAGTGCGCACACCCATGCGCCAATATTTTCCGCACATTGCCACTCTACACCATGCAGCGCCAAATTTAAGTGCACAAACCCACACGCCAATATTTTCCGTGCATTACCACTTTGCACCGCACATCGCCAAATTTAAGTGTGCACACCTGCGCGCCAATATTTTCCGCGCATTACCACTCTGCACCATGCAGAGCCAACTTTAAGTGTTCACACCCACGCACCAATATTTTCCACACATCACAAGATTTTTAGTGCGCATCATGCATTTTTAGTGCACACACCTACGCACATTCCTTTTTTTTATGCGCATCAATTCCTCGTGAATTCCGCTGCAGAAATTGGGCTTTTGCCAAGTCCTTTTCCCAATTTTCACCATAGACATTCTGCAACTATGAAATTTGTTCAATTTCACCCTGATAACACCAATTCAACCTCTGCAACAACAAATCGTTGTTGGTTGACATTCATGGAACAATTTTTTCCCAAACTCAATCACGAATTGAGAATTTTAATCAACTAATCTCGCTCCATTTGTCATGGATTCCCTGTAACTTCATATTCGACCAATTCCAGGTCTGAACTTGATAGAACATATACTAAATTAAGAATATTTCACCACTTGGGCAAATTTCTCAATTTTCCCATGAATTTAACAACATAAATTGTTTTTTTTTTTCCCAATTCCATGCAATTTCTTCTAATTTTTACCATGGACGCTCTGTAGCTTGAAATTTGGCCACTTTGAAATCAATTCTCTATGAAATTTCTCTTTAATTCAATCTTCTCGGCCCATCCAGACTCAGTTTTGAAAATTGGAGCTCTGATACCATATTGTAACATCCCCAACATCCAATTGGGCTATGCCACATAAAATTTCCGAACTGTATGCAAATTAAGACATATACACACATAAACTCTTGCATAACTTTATATATAAAACTTAAAATAGACAAATACATTTTGTAAATGCACAGATTCATATGGAAATAATAGTAACATATACATGCAACATAGATAGGCAATACCCATAAATATAAAGGCAGGTATAAACCACACACATGAAAAACCCAAAATTAAACACATAAATAATAATGCAACATGTAATTTAACACACAATTAACACTTATCTTGGTAAAAATATCACCAACTACGTGAATACCTTCCATGAACCTCCCATCCTTAGACCACGTTGTGCATCAATCTTAGTAGTAGGTCACCCCCGAGCTAGGACTAAAATCCACACGGGTAAATGGATTCCTAACTAGGATAATGTATCTCAGACAACAGGAAAGAGTATGTCACAGGTACCAAATCAAACTAACAACCTATAGTCTCTCATTCCCCACATGTGTTTCCCACCCCAGGAAGTGTGCCCCTTCTCTGATCAACAGTCCTTTGGTTGCCCCACTTCCTTTTTGGGGTTCAACAACAGGCCGAAAAGGAAGTCTCAGAGCCCTGTAGCTGCAGTTTATCACCTTAGGGAATTAATTCCCAACAATTCTCTCACCTAGAGATATTTTCTCACGGGCTTGAAAACCCGCCTCTTCAATCTCCCACGGGCCTGACAACCTGCTTCTTCAGTCCAACTCCTAAGCTAACTAGGTACGGGTACGGGTACTGGTGCGGGTATGGGTACGGGTATAGGGATAGTGATAGTAAAAGAAAGGTACAAAGGATAACTCAATGAGTGAGTGAATGATGATGGAATGAATGCGAAAATGAACTAAGTATAAGCTATATGTATGCATGTTCCCAACTTGACACTTGTCATGTTGAGAGCTACTTTGGTCCACTTGTCCCCATCCTTAGAACTTAGGATAAAATAATTATCCAAACTTTATACTTTAAGGAATATTAATATAATATTCCTTTTTGGCTTAAGCTCCCTAGATTAGCCCCTTATCCTTAACTTTTAGGCCCCCCCTTCATAACTAGTGGAGTTTATTCCCCCATACTCTTTTATCGTGGTTAGTATACACGCAACACTGTATTATATTAATGATAAGACATATAAAAAAATAGGTCCACTGGCCTTTAGCATCTAGGATCTCTGGCCTGATTCCAGACATAATCCTCCTAACTTATAATAACCGACTCACCGGCCTATAAAACACAACATATACACAAAGGCTCCCTGACCTCAAAATCACGGGCACTTAAGTTTTTTGTGTGCGGTATCCCGGAATGTGCACACTTCATCATTTTAGTGCGCAATACATGTGCGGACTATACCATGAAAGGTGCATAAAAAATGATATCAAACAACTCACCATATTAAGTACATTTTCATTTAGTTTTATAGTTTGGGTTCGGCTTAGGGGTATTACATCGTGTACTAAGTCCCGGATTTAGTGCATGTGGATCTCGATGTTCTTCGTCTGCTGCCTCTGAACTAGATCTCTGCAGAACTTCAGAGTGCTCTTGTTGTCACACCAGATGAAGATCGACCAATGAAACTGAATGTCCAACTCAATGAGAAAAATTTGTAGCCACATAGGTTGAATGGTTATGTTAACTAACCCTCCATACTCTTCCTCGACTAAAGATAAAGAAATAGAAATGTGCTTCTTGCTCTACCAAAAGATAGGCCCAGAACCAAGACTGAGTGAGTAACTAGATGTGGACTTGTGATCAATGTTATTTCCATCCCAGTCAAAATTAGTGAACCCGATGAGGTCCAATGTAGAGTTTGTTGCATAGTGAATCCAAAAGGTGATGGTGCTCTATAGGTATTAAATGATACACTTTGCAGCCTTCCAATGTAGCTCATGTGGCTCCTACATGAACTTGGATACTACTCCAACTCCATAGGAGAGATCTGGTCTGGAGTGTGTGAGATACAACAATCTCCCCACTAGTTGTTTGTACAGTGTGTTGTCAATGAGTGGAGTGTCCCCGCCATTCTCAAGTTTGAATCCTGATAGGAAAGTAGTCGAGGCCGACTTGCAGTCTGTCATGTTAAATCTTTCAAGGATATCTTGTGCATACTTGGCCTGAGATAGTTTGATGCCTGATGCGTCTTGACTGATCTCGAGTCCAAGGAATAAATGTAGCGGACCCATGTCCATAATCAAGAACCTATCATGAAAAATCCTCTTGACTACAACAATCGTTGAAGTTGAGCAACCGATGATCAACAAATCATCAACATACATAACTAGGAGTAGAAGTGAACCAGGCATCTTGAGCATGTAAACATTCGGGTCTGACTTACAATGTACAAATTTTTTGACAACAAGTAGGATTCCATATTGACATACCATGCCCTCGGGACCTGTTTGAGGCCATAAAGAGACTTCTTCAGTTGACAGACCAACGACGAGTCCTGCACAAATCCCTGGGGATACTCCATATAGATATTCTCAGAGATATCATCGTGAAGGAATTCATTCTTCATGTTCATATGATGGACTTCCCATACCTTGGTTTCCGCAATGGAAAGTGCCAAATATATGGAATCCATATTCGCTATTGGAGTGAAGGTCTCATCATAGTTAATTCCATGCACTTTCTAAAAGCCTTTGGAAAGTATCCTGGATTTGTATCTTCTAACCTATCCATCTACTACTCTCTTGGTCCTGTAGACCCATATGCACCTGAGAATTTTCCTTCCTAAAGAAAGGCAAACCATATCCCAAGTCTGGTTCTTGAGGGGGGAGTTGTACTCCTGCATGGTAGATTCCCAAAAGGGATTTCCAGCAGCCTCGCCATAGGACTGTGGATTTAAAGAATGAACCAAGAAAAGATGTATGTGTGGCATCGGTTTAGTGGTAGTGAGTGCAAGAGGAGGCTCCTCAAAATCAGATCGAGTCCTCCTAGTATCAACTGGATCCCCAACAAGATCTCCTGCTTCCTGAAGAGTAGTCTTGGACCACATGGGCCTCTTCTCTGGATATGCATCTTCTTCTCACTGTAATGACTCTATATCTAGATCATATGAATCCTATAAATCAAAACTCTCATCTGAATAAGAGTCATCATGTGCATGCTCATGATCTCTGACAGGTGGAAGAACAAAAGTATCTACATGTGGCTGCTAAGGTACATGCAAGACACTTTCCTCGAATTGGACACTTTTCTCAATGATGAGTCGGTCCAAGGAAAGATCAATGAGTCTGTATCCCTTGACACTATCGGGGTATCCAACAAATATACACTTTGTGCTCTGTGGATCAAATCCCTTCCTCTTCTGAGAGAGAATCTTGGCCCATGCACGTGAACCGAAAATACAGAAGTGGGTCACTTCTAGTTTGAGGCCACTCCAAGCCTCGTAGGGGGTCTTATCCTTGAAAGATATATGGGGAGATATGTTTTGGATGTAGGTTGCACAATTAAGTTCTTCAACTAATAATCTTTGTGGAAGTGACTTTGCATGTAGCATGCAAGATGCCATATCTTTTAGAGATCTATTTTTCTGCTCAGCAACTCTGCTTTGTTGGGGAGTGTAAGGAACCATGTGTTGCAACTGAATCCCGACCTCATGAAAAATATTTTGTATCTCATGGTTGACATATTGTCCCCCGTTATATGTTCAAAGGACTTTGATTTTCTTTCCTAACTGTGTCTCAACAAGGGCTTTGAAATATTTGAGGTGTTGAAAGACCTATGGTTTTTTCTTGAGAAATAAAATCCATGTGAAGTGTGAGAAATCATCAGAAAAAATGAGCACGTACCTTGCTTTACTGATTGATGGATGAGGAAAAGGTCCCATGAGGTCACTATGGATTAGATCTAAAGGAAATGAAGCCTTCTGAGTCTTTCCTTTGTCGAATTTATCTTGAGGGTGTTTTCCAAGAACACATCCCTCACAAATTCCTTTGGAGAAGTGGATTTCAGGTAGACCATCCACCATTCCATGCTTGCTAAGTTGTTTCATATATCTGAAATTTAAATTCCCAAACCTTCCATGCCATATCCTACTTCTTTCATCAACATGGATAAGCAGTAATGCAGAATCTGGTTCAATAAATTTAAAAAAATTGTAGAGTCTAGATTGATGATTTACCTCACCGATAGCAACCTTGGAATTGGTTTTCATGTCATAGATATCCACTGCATCAGGTGTGGATATGACTCTCATTCCGGTGCCACATTTTTTCATCTGATACATGGAGAGAAGATTGATAGAAAATTTGAGAATGTGTAGGACATTCTCAAAGCTTCTGTTTGTGAGTCCAACTCTTCCTTTTCTAGTGACCTCGACTGGAGAAATGTCCCCGATAATAATAGGAGGACCTTTGCATGCATTTGATGAATAATATACTTATTTTGTGGCTTCCATGTGGTGTGATGCACCCAAATCTACGATCCAAGCATCATGAGAGGATTTGATGGCAATCAAAGCATGGCTATAATTATATTTCTTGGGATTCTGATCTTTTGGCTTCTTCTTCTTGGCACCCTCAGGGATGTGTTATCCAAGGTTGTTTTTTCTGAAATATTTGGGCCATTTGATCTATCTATTTTTGCATATATGGGGGTTCTGGATGGAATCCTTTATGGCAGTAAGTGCATTTCTCCCATTTTATTCCCTTTCCACCTTTGGATACGAAGGCATCGTTGAAGGGTTTTGAGTACCCTTCCTTCTTTGAATTTGCATGTGATTTCCTTTTGTATTTCTCTTTAGATTTATGATATTTATGACCGCTACCATCTTGTACACTAAGTGCATGCACCTTTCGGTGTTTGGTTTTTCCCATATTGATGAGCTTGTTTTTCTCTTGTTGTAAATTCTAACCTTGTACAATATCTACTGCAAACTGATATTCAGAAAAGAACAGAAAAGATACAATGGCAAATACAAACATTACACAGAGATTCTTCACCTGGAAACCCAAACCGAGAAAACCAACATATATTATATTCATACATTGTGTTACAATGTTTAAAATACAAAATACATATAGGATCTAGTGGCATCCAAAACCCTAACCCAATGACCTGGATTAGTCCAAAACCCTAATTCCTTAACCAGAAATAGAAAACCATCGGCAAAAAACCATGTGCCCAAAAACCACCTAAATATAATGCGGTCCTGAAAAATGTCGTCCCGATGCGAAAAAATGTTTTCGGGGGCGCTGCCCTTGAACCCCCCTACACCCCCCGAGGGGGGGCCTAGTGTCCCCCCCTCTAACCCGCCTCGTGCAAAGAATATAACACATACCCAACATTCTCCCACTTGTTGTTTTCTTTCCACACAGGGGGTTACAGGGTTACATAGTCAACAATCCAGGGCAACAATGCCCATGGATCCTCTACACCAAGAGAACTTCTCAGTGCTCACAGATTTTGTTAATGAATATGAAACATTCTTCAAAGTTTCCACCTCCATCAGTGATACTTTCTTTTCTTTAATCATGTCTCTCACAAAGTGATATTGAACATCAATGTGCTTTGTCTTTGAATGATAAGCAGGTTTCTTTTCCAGAAAAATTGCATTCTGATTGTCACATCCTATCCTTACAGCTTCTTGTACCAACCCAATACTTGAACACAATCTTTGTAACCATACTACTTCCTTACTTTCATAAGTGGTTGCCATGTATTCAGATTCTGTAGTTGAAAGTGCCACTACAGCCTATCTTTTGCTCATCCAACTTATTGCTCCTCCAAACAGGTTAAACACATACCCGCTTGTAGATCTCCTACGATCCAAATCTCCAGCCCAGTCTGCATCCA
>ML797387.1:26511-39705 GCA_009831015.1 Picea engelmannii
AGTAATAGACAAAGAAAAATTTGAACGAAAATCAGATGGACTATACCTTTCTGGTAGCCTTCTTTCTCGATCCGATCTCCTCAATACTGGAGTATGAGGATCTTCTTCTTCTGATTCATGTTCTTCTATAGAGTCTGCTTCATTAGCCTTTAAATCAAACTCTATCTTCTCTAGTTCTTCCTTACTTGGTAGGACTTCTTGTTTAACAACGTCCTTCATTTCTCTAAATACCACATCTCAACTATACACTACCTTCTTAGTTTCTGGGTTCCAAAGCTTATAACCTTTGAGACCATCTTTATATCCAATAAAGATACATTTTTCATCCTTCTTATCCAACTTACTCCTGTTTTCCTTTGGAACATGAACATATGCATCACAACCAAATACCTTAAGATGTGTGAGAGAAGGTTCCTTACTAGTCCATACCTCTTGTGGAGTCTTGTCACCCAATGTTGATGAGGGTAATCTGTTGACCAGATAACATGCAATACCCACTGCCTCTGCCCATAATTCTTTCCCTATCCTGGCACCACTGAGCATGCACCTTTCTTTTTCTATCAGTGTCCTATTCATCCTTTCTACAACTCCATTCTATTGAGGTGTATATGGAGTATTCCTCTGCCATGCTATACCACACTTCTTACATAATTCTTTAAATTCATTCCCGCAGAACAGTCCGCCATTATCTGTCCTCAACACCTTAATTCGTTTCTCTGTTTGATTCTCAACAAGAGCCTTAAACTCTTTAAATCTGTCAAAGACTTCAGATTTCTTCCTGAGGAACTATATCCAAGTTTTCCTTGAGAAGTCATCTATAAATGAGACATAGTACATATATTTTCCCAATGATGGGACCGACACAGGTCCAAAAACATCACTGTGAACTAGCTGTAAAATTCCTTCTGCCCTCGTTGCACCGGAGGGGAATCTTACCCGATTTTTCTTCCCATATAGACAATGTTCATAGAAATCAAAATCCAGAGAGCAGTTAGAGATACCTTCAACCATACCTTTACCTTGTAGTAGTCGAAGACCCTTCTCTCCGATATGCCCCAGTCTTTGATGCCACAACATAACCTTTTCTCCAGAGACTGTAGGAGTTCTTTCTTCTTCAAATTCAATATCAGGAACAATGGAGCTATTTCAACCATCACTAATAGTGCTTCATAGAAGCTTATACAGAGTTCCAAACCGAACTCCCTTCATCAACACCATTGCTCCTCGAACCATCCTGCAAGTTCCCTTTTCAAAAAATGTTTTTACCCCTGCATCTTCCATTTTTCTTTCAAAAATCAAATTTCTGGCCATACCTGGGATGTGTAGAACACCAGACAGTGTTCTAATCCTTCCATCTATGAGTCTCAACTTGACCCTTCCTCTTCCTATGATTCTGGTTGTCGAATCATTACCTAAGAAAAAATTACCTCCATAATACTTTTCATATTCGCAGAACCACTCCCCGTGGGGAGTCATATGAAAGGATGCACCAGATTCAATCAACCATGCCTCGTGATATGCATGTGTTCTTGAAGAGGCCAAGTACACATCCCCTCCTTCTTCCTTGGAGGTCTTTTCTTTTGTAGAGGAAGATTCTTCAGATCCCTTCTTTTTCTCAACTTTGGATCTACACTGCTTCTTGTAGTGCCCTTCTTTTCCACACCTCCAACATACCCTTAAAAACTTTCCAGGAGATTTATATCTACCCTTAGACTTAGATCTCCCACTTGAGAAATTAGATCTATTTCTTTCCTGGGAATGTCCTCTTGTAAACAATGTGTCTGTGCTATGTCCTTCCATATTCTTTCATCTCATCTCCTCCGACAACAAGGATGAGACCACTTCTTCAAACTTCAAGGAAGTCGTATTACTACCTATGGCCACAACCAGGCTATCCCACGAGTCTGGTAAAGAACACAACAAACTGATACATTTATCTTCATCTGAAATTTTAATCTCAACAGATACTAACTGACTTACCACAGTATTGAAGGCGTTGAAATGCTCTGCCACTGAGTCTCCATCTCTCATCCTCAAGTTATACAGCTTCTTTCTTAGGAATAGTTTATTTACCAGGGACTTAGACTGATACAACTTCCCCAACTTTTCCCATAAATCCTTGGTTGTAGCTTCCTCTGACACATTCAGTAATACTAAATCGGAGAGACACAGTCGGATTGTGCTCTTTGCCTTCCCATCCAACTTTTTCCAGTCATCTGTAGAAGTTCATGTAGGTGCAGTACCTGGATCTACCGCGATCCACTGATCTCTATCTACCAAAAGATCTTCTATCTTGAGCTTCCACAGCTCAAAGCTTTTCCCATTAAAATTCTCGATCTCCATCTTCGAATTGCTTGCCATTTCTTTTCACTTGAAAAACAATACCACAGATCTCCCACTGTAACAAGGCTTATCATAGTCCCGAGCCAAACCCTTGACCACAAAGGCGTCCCCCTGAAGCCAATAAAGCTCTGATACCAAATGTAAATTCTAACCTTATACAATATCTACTGCAAACTGATATTAAGAAAAGAACAGAAAAGATACAATGGCAAATACAAACATTACACAGAGATTTTTCACCTGGAAAACCAAACCGAGAAAACCAGCATATATTATATTCATACATTGTGTTACAATGTTTACAATTGAAAACACATATAGGAGCCAACGACATCCAAAACCCTAACCCAATGACCTGGATTAGTCCAAAACCCTAATTCCTTAACCGAAAATAGAAAACCATCGGCAAAAAACCATGTGCCGAAAAACCACCTAAATATAATGCGGTCCCAAAAAATGTCGTCCCGAAATATGTCGTCCTGGTGCGAAATTTGTTTTCGGGGGCACTGCCCCCAAACCCCTGCACCCCTTGAGGGGGGCCTAGCAGCCCCCCCTCTAACCCCCCTCATGCAAAGAATAAAACACATACCCAACACTTGTGTCAGAGACTTGATAAAGGCCTCAAGAGAAGGAATTGTCTAGGTGGATCTAGAGGCGAGCCTAGCTGAATGAAATGTATATACAAACCTTAAGTATTCTGGAATGAGTTTGGATAGAATGGTAAGAACCATTTGTTTCTCCTCCTTAGATTTATCAACCCAACAAGCCTTGAGTTGCGACAACAAATCCTTATATTTGGTAAAGAAATCTTGGAGATTGTTGAAGGTTTTTGGATCAAAAGTGAGCAATTCCACCTCGAGCATGTGTCACCTCATCTCGTCCTGTTTTCTAAAAATCCCTTCCATGGTGGTCTAGGCTTCATTGGGGATTTTACAGGAGGATATGTGAAAGAGGAGTTCAGGAGAATGAGACAAAAAATAGTCCCAAACGCTTCATCCATTCGATTTAGATACTTGGATTTTTCTATGGCTGATGTGGGTTTTGTCTCTATGTTCATGGTTAACTTGTATAATCCTCTACCTTGAAGATGCATTATCATCTTCTCCTTCCATGCAAAGAAATTGTACGGTGTAAGAATGAATTCCATTTTTCCGTTGTCTTGAATCTTCGGTACCTGCAAAAATAATCTGGTGTGTATTTTCCCTAGCACTCCATCGGTTCTGATACCATGTAAATGTGTTGAACCTGGACATAATATATCTAGCTAGCAAATGACATACACAATTTGCAGAGAAAATATGAGAAATAGAAGCAGGAGAGAGAGAATGTAAGAAATCTCATTAACCAAATGAATGAATGATAATTTACACATAATATACTTTGTATAACTCAACTAATGTGCACTGGGGGAGAATCCAATGCACCATAGTGGTGGTCTAGAGTGATTTGGACACACACAACAGTTAGGGGAGTAAACTGCCACTTAGTCTAGTCTCTCAAGAAGTTACGGGAGTGAAGTGCCACCTATTTTGAGTTAACTAGTCTCTCGGTCTTTAGTTAACTGACCGAAACAAAGTGAAGTGAGGAGGAGATCATGGAATCATGAGTAATGTGCTAGTCTGGTGATGATCCCAAGGACAATGCACATTAGATGGTGATGATCCCAATGTTTCATGGTGATAATCCCAATGTGGCATATAGACTCCACTCAACTAATCAAACTGAAGTGTGAACTAAAGAGAATATTCTCCTAGAGGAATATTCTCCCTAAACTATAGGAGACTGAATAATGATTAATAAACATAGGGAAAACCTTATGAAAAAGAAATTCTAGGTGTGTGAAGTATCTCCAACAAAGAATTGATTATGCCTTCCTTGATCGACGCCGACAAGCTAGGAAGAGAGAAGAAAAGAAAATGATAATCACACTTACAATATATGTGCAATTGCACAAAGCCGCACAAGTCTCAACACATTAGGGTTTCCTTCCTCCCATTGAGTAGCTTGGGAAAACCATTGCAATGGAAAAACTCCTCGAACAAATCCAACCTATTATAAATCAGAGACGGGAGAGAGATTAAGAATCCATGTAGGTAAAAATTAAAGAAATGGAAGAACACCTCGTTCAACTGGCCAAAGTTCAAATATTGGTTCAAGCATTCATCGCCACTCTAACGAGATACATGAAGACCCTTATTGATAATTCAACCTCCCTCATAACTGCCCTAGAGGAACATTTGTATCACAAGATCATATCACTTGATGGGAAGTACCAGGTTTGGGATCCATATGTGAAGGGAAAGAACCCATGAATAAGACAAAATAACAAATTCGAATTTTCTCACAATTGTATTCTATTTTGTCCTTTTCCAACTACCATCAGTTTCATCCTTATTCTCACACATATCAATAGCCATTGAGGGGGAAGTTGAAAGTTTTTGTAACTACTTCTTGTGGAATTCAAGAAGACATTTTCAACAATTACTAGAATTTCTATAAATAAAAGAAGAGACCCATTTTGAATGGGCTCTTCAAGCATTGTATATTGACAAACTATTTTGGGAAGTAATACTGAAAATCCCTCAAGGACAAATTTTGTTGGAGAGAAGAACTCATGTAGATGGTGGTTGTTGTAAACTATTTTCAAGTAATTGTGTATTGTTTACATGTGTTGTAAGATGTCTTTTTGTGTATGGATTGTTCTTATGCAACTAGAAATATTATCACAACTTTGCTAATTATTTCTTATGTTTTTCCTTGAGATGACGATTTGCTTATGTATGTAATTGCATGATTGATACTAATATGGTTACGTATTTACATGCATCTGTTGTCTAATCTTGCTACTTCTAACAACTATATGAAGGAAGTTATTTTCAGGGATT
Organism: Picea engelmannii; assembly: GCA_009831015.1. Taxonomy (NCBI): domain Eukaryota; kingdom Viridiplantae; phylum Streptophyta; class Pinopsida; order Pinales; family Pinaceae; genus Picea; species Picea engelmannii. Next base: position 31,740 of record ML797387.1, read on the forward strand.
AGTTTCATTTAGAGATGCTCTTTTTGGTTATCGTAGATGCTCCTAGCTAGGATAGGGTAGATTAGATTTATTTCTATATTTAGTTAGATTGCATTTGTGTTCCCATCACATCCACAACCATCCAAATCCCCCTCATAACCAACAATGACAGTCGAGCCAGAATCTGAATGGGTCTCCTAAATCAAACGATGTATAGTCTAATTAAAATCGTGTACCTAGGAGTATCGCTTACTGTTGATGGGCAATTCTCCCCATCAACACTAGGAACATGTTCAATTTCTTAAGAATGCGTGCACATTCTTAGTGATGCCTACTTGGTGCTGACTTGACATCCTTGGCGGTAGTTCAGGTAATGTCGAGCCTATCAAATCAGGAACACATACGCGTTGTTAGAACACGGTCACATTTATGCTCACCCCATTACCACTTTTTCGACCATCCTTTTCATGCAACCTACTTAACAAACTAACTTAAAGGATAGGCATGGATTCATAACCCCCATTTTTTAATAAGTTACCAAGACTTAACTCAATGACTAGCTTCTTCGTTTAAGTGTCTTTTAATGTGAGAATAAGATACTTTGGCAAAATATATAGCTGATTGCTTAATCCTTGCAATGATATTAATGTAATTTTCAATTTAGAATATATAAATTGATTTATATTTTTATTAATTAAATGTAAAATAATGAACCACTTAAGGTTTTAAAGACTAAATTAATATTATGACTTCATTATTAAATTGTATTTATATTTAATTTTTAATTTCACTTATTTTGAAATATTTTTTCAATGTTTTACAAAGATTTAGTTAATTAACAAATTTAAGAGTATCTTATACACAATAAAATTAGATTATTTGTCATTAAATTTAAAAATAAAACATTTCAACTTTTACTACATACTTCTTTTTACAGTTTTTACATTGATAATATAAATGTTATTCATATTATGATAATAGACCGTGAATGGCACGCGTGGGTTAACTCTTATATTTTACCAGAGGTTACTGCAAATTCGACCTGTAAACCTGGTGGGGCAGTGTAGACCGTATTTGTTGCGGAAGATATGAAATTTCCTTCCGTGAAGGTTTAAAAACGGGTCTCGACGGAGTTGAAGCGTTCAATTTTCAACACTCGAGTCTACACTCTTTCCCATGTATAATAATCTCCAGAATCGAGACAGGCAAGCAGGAATTTAGTGTTGCAGTTTTAAAATAATAATAAAACACATTGACTTTAGTCTCTTTAGCATCTGTGTAAGAATCTTCAAGATAATCAACCAAGTGGAAATTTAATACTGCATTTAAAAAAAAACAAAATAACACATTGAAGAAAGACTTAGTGCTTTACAACGCTTAATTTTCAAAAACATTCCTCCTTATCGCTGTATGCCACCAAGATGCCAGTCTCACTCCAGTGGGAATTTAGCATTGGAGTTCTAAAAAGACAATAAAAAGCACGGCCAAATACAGAAACCTGATATTTTAAGATATATAAAAACGTACTACATCCGACGTTCAAATTTTATTATAAATGTTCCTCTTTATTTTTATTTTTATTTTTTCGCTATATGCCAAAACGCGCAAAATGCCAACGATAGTGTTGAGTGTTCACATGCATAGCATCAATAAACCAATGATACCCGTTGTTTGACTTAATTTTTCCCATCTCAGCTTCGGCGAAATGCCAAGATTTGCAACGATAGTCTTCGCATGTGCTAGATTTTAGTGTTGCGGTTTTAAAAAACAATAAAACACTCTTTCACATGCATCTACGAGGCTGACATACTCACGCAAGTGGGGTGCTGACGTTGATGTTCGGTGAGGGTGACGTTTTCCCAGAAAGTCACGTGGATAACATTTTATTTTTCTCAATGTGGTAAAACTTATTAGAGTTCAGTAAACATTATTATTATTATAGAAAATTTAGAATTTAAAAAAAAATAGTTTTTTTTTTTTTTCAACATTAAACCAATGTATTATAGGAATTGAATTTCCTAGGAAAGGTTAACAATCAATCTTCCATATCAATTATAAAACAATCAATCTTCCATATCAATTATAAAAATTGAACTTGAGTGGAAAGATTAATAATCAATTCTCCCAACCACCTAAACTAAACCCAATTCACTTCAAAAATAATATCTTAATACCAACAACTTTGAATTAAATTAAATTAAATTATTACCATTACACGACAAAAGGTTATGTTGCGTGTTAATCTGGATTTGAAATCCGTCCGACACTTATATAATGGCGAGCGAAAATGAAATAAGAGTATGTTCAAGTTTCTGTGAAGTGTGATGTTGTGTCGATCGTGATCTTCGCTTTCCGAAGAGTCGATCTTGCTGCGCTCTCTGGAAATGGTATCAGAGTGGCGATGTGACAGGTATTTATGAAGTCAATAACAGGTGTTTGAGCATAGATTCTGTTAAATGACTTTATGTCCAAATGCTAGTATGCTATTTAAAATTCTCTGGAGGCTGTAACTTTTGCGGCTTGGCATAGTTTGATGGTATTGAATGAAGATTTCTGTGACATAGTTATTTCACAGGCAGAATATTATATATATTTAAAGAAAATTTCGTGGGTTCCGTGAAATCTTTTTCGTTGTTATAATTTTAGTTTCAAGATATTATTTTGGCGACGGATATAATGCCACTTCCAAAACCTAGAAGCAATTGGAGTGGAGGAGATATCGGTACACTTCATAATAGCTGGCAGGCTACTATGAGGATTCTATCTGAAAAGACTCCTATACTATCCGAAAAATATAATCTTTGCTTGAAAAGAGGAAATGAAGCTATAATAGATAAAATGATAGAGATGATTGTAAATGAAACATTTGTTAAGAAGCAAACTTTCTATAACTGGTATGCGTTATATTGGAAAGATGTTCCTCATTTCATGGCAAAGTTTCTACAACAATTAGAGACTGTTTTTACAGTGGACACAGAAATTAAGATCAGAAAAAAAATGTTAGCTCCTGCTGTAGAAGTGGCAACCTCGGCGGATGGAATGGCAACCTCGGCGGTTGGAACTGTACCAGTTCCAAATCCTACAAAGGATTGGAATGAAACCGATATCAACATTTTATATAAGGAATGCGAGTCTGCCATGAGTTTATTAGAGAAAAATCCAGCTATAATATCTGAAAAATATAAGMAGTGCTTGCAAAGGGGAAGAGATGTTATAATGAAAAACATGATGGAGATCATTATGGATCCAGAAAACTTTCCGAAGGAGTCTAATTCATCTGAGTATCTGGTCGACTGGCAACGTTCTCCTGAAGCCTTGGCGATGATCCTCCATCGTTCAGAGACAGTCTTTAGAAGGGACAAAGAACTTCAAATAAGAAAGAAAACAATAGCGATGCCACTCAGAGAAAGCCTGGTTGCTTTGGTAGAAAGACCAGAACTTCGACAAAAATGGGGAATATTGAGAACATATGGAGAAATGAAGTCCTTTTCTGCCAATGACAAGTTCCATTTAGAAGTTCTTGAAGGGAAAAGAATCTTGAATGAAAAATGGGTTGAAGAAGAAGAAAGTTATAACCTTAGTGAAGAAGCAAAAGCAATGCTTTGTCTGCACCTATGGTGGCTGATGAAATATGTTGGTTTCTCAAAACCTGAGATGATCTGGGAAGGTATAAGAAAGGGATGGTCAGAATGTGTATCATGGAAGCAGGGAACGTTTTGGAAAACAATAGGGGTCGAAGCTGAACAGAGAGGTATGGAGATCATCCTAGCTGCGCATAAGGATATTGAAAGATATTTCAAGGAAGATAGCGAACATTCCTTATGAATGATGCTTTCCTATGAATGATACCTTATGAATCATTCTTTCGAAAAGAAAGCAATCCCTATCGAGGTTTTTAATTAGTGTTATGTGTAAAGTCGGGTTAGACACTGCCTTAGTCCAAGGTAAGACCACCCACTTGTCTTAATAATTGTAATTGTAATGAGTAGTCTATTATTATGTTGACCACCCCCTTGTCTAAATAATTGTAATTGTAATGAGTAATCTACTATTATGTTGTTGACTTTATCGTATCTTATCATGTTTACTTAATAATTAATTTAATTATATATATATATATATATATATATTTATTTATTTATTTTAGTATTAGGGTGAGTGCAAGTTTGCAATGTTAATGTGGAAAACAACAATTTGTTAGTTTGGAGAGATGATTCAATTTATCTTCATGATGAATTAGAAGATGGTGTAAAAAGATGAAATGTAAGAAATTGAATTACCTTTTAGATATATAATTTTTATTTGTAGAATTTGTGTATAACTATGTATAATTTGAGTTTTCCCAATAGTAGTGTGTTAATTTTTTATGTAAACTATAATGCATATTTTCCCATTAGTGTGAGTGTTGACTATTTGAATGATAAATTTCCTTAAAAAAATGTACAATTATAGAGAACACATTTTTCTTACACATGACTATTTTTTCAAAATTTATAATGTTAATTTATATACTTTTTAAATTATAAAAGTCATTATATCCTTTAATTTATAAATAGTCAAACAATTTTTATTTTATTTTATTTTTAGATTGTAGATATATAGTGCAATATATAACTTTTTATAAAATGGGTAAGGTGATAAAATGTTATTGCAGAATAAAAACTATTTGTATTTTAAAATTATGATATATGTCAAAGGAAAAAACAAATAAAGTATTAAACAATAATATATATATATATATATATATATATATATATATATATATATATATATATATATATATATATANATTTTAAAATTATGATATATGTCAAAGGAAAAAACAAATAAAGTATTAAACAATAATATATATATATATATATATATATATATATATATATATTTGGAATCTACATAGTCAAGTATATTTGTGTGTAGTTTCATTGATAATTGATTTGTGTAGCCTATACAAAAAATAACATGAAAAATAGAGATATTAAGAGCCATTTAGAAAAAAATGAGGTTTTGATGTATTTGCATCTCAAACCACTAGGTTTATTGTTACAAATTTAAATCCCAAGCAACCAAGTTAGAAAACATGTATTTTAAATTTGTCAATCCTGCCCAAAAATATTAAAATTAAAGGAAATGAATGTGCATGTAATACCCCAAGGCCAAGCCCCTGTTGAATTGTAATGATGTTTATAGGTTGGTGAGCTAAGTGTTATAAGCTGGGAGGCTTATATGTTTATTAGGTCGGAGAGCCTTGGTGTTGAAGACCGGGATCCTGATTTTTGTATATGTAAATACAACATCATTAATAAAATTGCATCGCTGCGTGTAGAACGACCACAGATAAAGAGTGATGGGGGACTAAGCTCCACTGGGTAAGGAAAGGGAAGGGGGTTAAGAGGATAGAAAAAAGGGCTAAGCTAGAGAGCTTATTGCCAAGGGAATATTATAATATATATTTTCCTAAAAGCTAAGGTTTGGGGAATAAATCCCTGATATCCTAAGTTCCTTTGGGGAGGAGGAACAAAATCCAAGTGGAGAGGAACGAGCTCCCAGGAGAGCCATGTGTCAACCTGGGAACATGCAAATTTATGGGGGAAAATCCATTGTTGTGGGAGGTTCGTTCATCATTCTCATAATTTTTCTGGCCTAGATCTCCTTCAAGCATGCACTCAGACACAAAACATGCACGCAACATCCATATTCCGTCATCGTTTCGACCTCTGCAAGTGTTGCACCTCTTTTGCCACTTGGATGAGAAAAACAAAAGTGATTACAAGCTTAGTTGGGTCAGTTAAGCAAGACAACAGTAAGGAAAGGGTTAGAGAAAGAAACATAAACAACTAGGCTAAGAATTAAACTAAGAAATAAAATAGCAACTAAACTATTGAGCATAAGGACATAAGAACAAAGAAACAATAAGACTCATGTCACCAATGGCAAGGATTATATTAGTGAAAGAAAACACCAAGAAGAAAGAGGACTTTGGGTCCCTTCTTCCTCCAAGGGAGGGCTTTTGGACCCCCACAACTAAGCTCTTCTTACAACTTTGAAAAAGAAATAGTGAAAGAATCCTAAGCTAATCCACTCAAGAGGTGAGATGGATTGCCCAATGTAATGGTGCTAGTATACCCTTGATGAGAATAGAGAATTCCTCAAGAGAATAGCAACAACATAACTTTGCTAATGAATTCCTTGAAAATGAAGTGCACCCATGGCCTTGTTTTATAGCACCTCTTTGAGGCATTGTGCAACCAGATCGTAGTGTGAAAAGAGGCTAATTAGGGCATTTTTAGGTCTTTGACCAGCCACCCAGTCAGATTCAGTCGAGATTTGGGTGTCAAATCAACTTGGAAGCTGAACCATAAGTGGTTGGGAGGCCGACCAATCTCATAAATGTGCCATTCTTAGATGTGCATAGATTTTAGCGACCACAGTCGCGCATCATGCGCATGTGCGCTTTTCCTGCGTTTCGGGATAGCGCATGTGCGTGTGCGACCTGTGTAGTCATAACACACTTTAATTTTATCGCTGGTTGTATAGTTTTGGACCTTTTGGAAATGCTTTTGTGGTAATTTGGGTCCATGGTTGACCTCATAATTGTTTGACGATGCTGGATTCTTGTAACCATTTGCGGACGAAATTTTAGTGATAACAGATGCCCCCTTATGGATGAGGTTAGGAGCATACGTATAGCCGAAATTCATCAATGTTTCTTCTACTGAGTGTCATTGTAAGAAAGAGCGATAGTGAGAGTGCCAAGAGTTACCCATTGGAGGGAAAAGGGAACCTGTAGAACCCAACCTTCCATAAGGTGTGTAAAAATAAACTGTGTACAAATGAGGCGGGCATGCCCCATGCTCGTGTCATGTAACTCAAAAAGGAATGGTGTGTTGATGTAGACAACTGCAGCGCCCTCGAGGGTGGTCGTGATAAAGGAAGAAGACAATTCTGTAGAGGAACATACTCTAAACAGTAGGTAGTGATATCTGTAAGAAATAGCACAGATTTTGTAGGCATTGATAGCCCAGTCAAGTTCAGAGGTCTTTGGAAAATATAAAAAATAACTGCAATAGTCACAAAGTAAGACCCACCATAACATGAGAAAGTGTTGAAGTTGAATGTTACGGGGGTCAACGACAACAGGGAGCAATTTTGGTTCTCCCTGTGCTGTCTGATACCTCTCATTGGAAAGGTAATGAGAGTCAAGATATTGTCGCCCTTTTGGAAAATTGTGTTGATGTTGACAAAAAGGGGGATGCAACGCTCATAAGCAAAGGGCTTCGTGAAATCTACGAGGTGAGGTGAGGAACTGGAGGAGGTACATGGTCAAAGTCAAGATGTATGAAGACTCAAGACTGCCCGTGGTTGGGGGTATATGCGAAGTATAAGTGGTCGCAACCATTCAACTAGGTCGAGTGTTAGGGGGACAACAAGATGTGGGGTAAGTTGTGCCAGAGGTGGGACAAAGTGAACAAACTCAGAGGGTAGAGGTAAGTGGCCTGTGGGATACTCGGAGTATATGGACGATGTCAGCAGGGGTAGATGAGAAGGAGTGCCCCAACCAAGGGAGACATGGGTTGCGTTGGCCAAAAAAGAGAAAAAGGGCACCAAAGGTGACGCCAAAAAGGTATGTAAATGCTGGAAACAAAGGTTTTTTTACAATAAATAAAGAATAATTTGGGATGAGTGTACAAATACAGAAACGGGTGCCCCAATGTAATATGGTGGGGCCGGTTAGGGCACCATTTATCTTGGAGAATTGGTGGAAGGTGGGGGCCCCATAGGTGGGTTCTTGTATGAGGTAGATGAAATGGAGGGAAATTTTGCGGAGGGGCAAACTGATGGTGGATGAAATGGAGGGTTTATGATACTGTGGAGGTGCAGTCAAAATAGAACCTTGAAGAGATAATCTGGGAGTCCATTGGGAAAGCTAGCAAAATGAGGAGAAGGAGTGTGTCACTGATTCACGACATGATGTAAGATTATCGGGACT
>ML797387.1:57249-87145 GCA_009831015.1 Picea engelmannii
CTTTTCCTGCATTTCTGGATAGCGCATGTGCACGCGCGCCCTGTGTAGTCATTGCACACTTTAATTTTATCACTGTTTGTATAGTTTTGGACCTTTTGGAAATGATTTTGTGGTAATTTGGGTCCATGGGTGACCTCATAACTATTTGACGATGTTGGATTCTTGTAACCATTTGCGGACAAAATTTCAGTGATAACAACAAGCTCTGAACCTGTAACCTGTGAAGCTAACCCGTTTTTCTGTGAAGAACAATATAATTGCATTGTGGGTGAACCTTATTGTGCCCTTATCCATTTTTCTTTTGTGACCTGTGTTTTCCCTAGATTGGTGTGGCTTGCTGTCATTACCAGAGCCCATATCCATTTTTCTATTGTATCTATACGTCAAACTTGGAGCTAGGAAAAAGAAGCAGGTTGTCAGGCATGTAGTTTGAAGAGGTGGGTTGTCAGGCCCGTGGGTAGAAGAAGCAGGTTGTCAGGCCTGTGAGAAACTCTCTCCAGGTGATAAATTTTGTTGGGGAAGTGATTTCTCCTGGAGGGAGTCCAACAACAACTACAGAGCTCTAAGAATTCTTGATTTGACCTGTTGCTGAAGCCCCATGTGGGAAGTGGAGCAGCCGATGGACCGTTGGACAATGAAGGTGTATATTCCTGGGGTGGGACAAGCATGTGGGGAATGATATTCTATGAGTGGTGGGTGTAATTAGGCTCCTGGGATGGAATCCTTCCTGTTACATTGTGATTTTTCCATACTCTTAGCCTAGCCTAGGATTCCCTTTACCCTGGGTGGATTTTGGTCCCAGTTCAGGGGTGACCCACTACTGATAGCTTGGATCCACATTGGTCTAAGGCTAGGATTTTCATGGAAGTTCTGCATGCAGTCGGTGACTTTCTTCATAAAAAGATAAGTACCAATTCTATGTTAATTTTTGTTGTGTATCTTGTACATGTCATGATATTTCTAATATTGCTTGTATAGGTTGTTTATAGCAGATTGTTTTGTTTTCCACATTTAATTGTGTATATATATATATAGTGCATACCATCTGTTTAATAATATATGTATAATGTTCCACAAGAACTCTGTATTCCCTAGCCCAACAGGTTATGCCTGGGTCTGGACAATTTAATTATCAGAACAGAGTTGAAGAATTGGTTTTGTATTCACTTAAGGTGACATTGCCCAGCAGAGAGGCCCGGGGTGTTATAAATTGGTATCAGAGCCCATGGTTTCAACACTGAACCTAGATGGGTCATGTTTGTGGAGTTTGGAGTCAAAATTCCACGAAGATTTGATGAATAGAGTGCCAAAGGGGCACTGAGTGAGCCTTGGCTATGTTCAAAATCTCAAGAGGTATAGAGGATGAGAAAGCACAACGATTGTGGTCGATAACCAAAAGATTAAATTTGAGTCATGGGATCTATGCGGGGAGGGGGGGGGAGAGGCAGACCATTCCCAACCATCAGATTTGGAGAAGGTGCACGACAATTAAACAACAAGTCCTTCGGACGTCATTACTTCAACAAGTTTTTAAAATTTTGTTGAGAAAAGGGACGAAGCATGAAGATTCAAAGTACCGAAGTGACTCACAACCGCAAATCATTTAGGAGGAGGAGAGCCATTGGATCTCCTAGTTAGTTCGATGGTTCATATTTCGGGCAAATTGGTGAAAGTGTGCACATAATGGACTTCCTCCTGAAGTCCCGAAGTCCCAAACTCCGGAGTGAATATGGATTGTTCATGTATAGGGACACGTGTCAACAGACCATCCTATTTGAGAATTCATCGTTCGGGGGATTTGTGGTGATTTGGGGAGAAATATTTCGAAGTCCTAGAGCCCCAAAGTCTTGAAGCTTTGGGAGGCGACTATTCGACGTTCGAGAGGAACGTGGTGTTCAACAGCAAAATCCTCCACAATCCCGGAGTGCCAGAGTCACGTGGACCTAGTTCGAAGGTTCGTCATTCAAGAGCTATACGGTGTGCGGGAATGAAACCTCTTGAATCCTGAAGTACCAAAGTCTCGAAGCACCAGATATGACGTGGCATGATGATGTCACCTAGGGTGGCGTGGACCTCTTATAGACATGCTATGTGTCATAGGGTTTTGTACTTCTCACAAGAACTTAGAACCAATAGCAACCTAACATGTGTCACTCTACGGTGGTGCCACATGTCACCACCTCAATGGATGAAGGTTCTACGAAGTGGATCTCGAAAGGTTCAGAAGTTTGGGAGTTCGACATTCGAAGGAAACAAGGAAGAGGTTATGGAATCTTTTGAAGCCCGAAGCTACGGAGTGTTGGAGTGACACGACATAAAGACGTCATCAGGGCTGATGCATATTGGTTTGGCAATTCAGAGTTTGGGAGGATCGCCACGTAATGGGTTGTAAACCCCTGAAGTCCTGAAGTTCTAAAGCCACAAAGCACCAAAGTGATGTGGCTTGATGAATTCACCTAGGGTGACGTGGGTACACATGATGCGTGCCACATGTCAGTGCATTTTGTGCTTTTAAAACATTGATTTCACTAGTTATAACTTGACACGTGTCACCCCTCATATTGGGCCACGTGTCCTCTTCTAGGAATATGCCACGTAGCACCCGGGTGTGCAGTATTAAGTGGACCCCAAGAGTTCTCCAATTTGGTGTCCAGAAGGAATGAAGAGTGATGAAGGTGAAACCCACGAAGCTCCAAAGAGCGGAGTAAATCCTGAACGTTGATCACAGAGGACGCGTGGTGCCAGATCCCAAGGTCCAGAGAAGTGGTACTCCATAGGAATTGAGTTGAATATTGTTATGATTAGAGAAATCCCAAAGGCCAGAGTTAATCTCGACCATTGGTCGAGAGATGACACATGGAGGCAAGAGAGAGAATCTTCTGTGAGTCAACACTTCATGATATTTGTAGAGAAGTGCTTTGGAAACCACCAAAGTAGGAGTCCTGGAGCTCCTATCCACTGTAGATATAAATAAAGAATGAGGACTGTCAATCTGTACGTCCTCCGAGTATTCGAAGAATCGATGTTCAGGGGAAATGTATTGTAATGAAGGAGGATCCTCCGAAGCCCCAAAGTTCTGGAGGCTCGAAGCACAGGATAAGCGCCTATCTGTTAGAACTAGGTCACAACCTAAGGTCACATGAATTTGTGGGCCGAAGAAAAAGGGGCTAGCTCCTAGAATTTTTTTTTAAGAATAGGAAAGGGATTAAAAATAAGCTTGTGGGGTTTTAATTTGGACAGATCTACACCCAGTGAGGTGAAGGAGGCTAGTCAATCTGAAGAGGGGATATAACACGAATATAAGATCCAATTAGACTCTGAGATGGAAGAATCCCAATACAGGGATTCAATTGGAAGAGACAAATTGTCCAAGTGCCATAAATGCCTACTCGAAACTCATAATTGAGCATGGAAGCAAGCATTGGAAAGGTATTTGAATAGTAGAAGACAATTGTTCACCCATAAATAGAATCTGAACAGTCAATTTCCCAAGAAATCAACATAAATGAAGTTTGATGTATTAATGAAGCAGAAAGGTTGTGTTTTCAAGAAATTATTAAGAACAATTAGCCTGACAAAGTTCTGTTGGCTGCACATTTTTGCAGAGTTAACAAATGTTAGGAGGGAGAAGAGTTATCACCAAAGTGATGAGGGATGGATGATACACGGATAGTCTAAAACCAAGAAGATGAAATCATAGGATTAAATGCCTAGTTGGGCATGGAAGGAACCAACTCCAATGGACATAGAGGAGGAAAAGAGGAAGACATAAATCTGGTTGAGACCATCACAAAATTACAGAAATATGTCCAGAGCCACAAGGATGATAAGGAAAGGCTTATGAAATGAAAAGAGCAGCATGAAGACTTCAATATGAAGTTAATGAAAAGCCTGGAAAAAATTGAAAAGAAGTTGGACAAGGAGTGTGGTTCCAACAAATCAGGAAGCCACGAGATCCCTGAGGGAAAAGGAAGATCAAGGAGTGATAGTAGACATTACCATCACTCCCAAAGACATTCCCATAGGAGAGAACACATCAACTTAAGTCCATCTCCTGTCAGGAAGCATAGGAGGTATGGGGTGGATGAATTTAAAGGAGAAATGAACAAGATAAAAAATCCTACATTTGATGGTGAACACAAGAAGAATGAAGATTTTGAGACATGGCTGATAGGCATGAGAAAATATTTCCAATTGCATAACTATTCTTCTCATGCATAAAGAAGAATTTCTATCTACCACCTTAAAGGAAAAGCATCCATGTGGTGGGATCAACTTGTGCAAGTGCAAAACATCAGAGAGAATAATGTTACATGGAGGGAATTCAAGAAGCATTCGATAAGAAATACTTAACCAAAAGGTATTATGAAAAAAATATGAAAGAATTATTTGAACTTAAACTAGGCAGCATGACCATTGATGAGTATGAAAGGATATTTATAGAACTGTTGAGTTATGTCTCCTTCATCAAAGATGAGACAATAAAGATTCAGAGGTATCTAAGTGGGTTTTCATCTTTCATCGGTGATAAGATTTAGTATGATGATCCCAAGACTTTGGAGGAAACCATAAGGATAGCCAAGTGCTTTTATGACCATCATAAAGGAAAGTTGACCTTCCAAAGAGCTTGGGAAGACAAGAAGAAGTTTAAGAGGGAACAAAGGAAGAAGGGGAACAAGCCACCATTTTACAAAAACAGTCCTCAAGGATAGCCACCTTTTAGAGAGCACATAATGGGTGAATTAGGTGGGAAAAGGCCAAGGCAGACACCCATGCAATGTTGGAGTTGCAAGGGAGACCATAAGTATAGATATTTTCCTCACAAAAGTGCCGAAGTGAGAGTTGTCCACAATGTACACCAAGCAGAAATAGTGGAGGACATGGGAAGAAGTGTTCCAAGGATCTATGCAGCCCTGGACAACAAGGAAGTAGAGTTTCAATCACACATAATTGAAGTAGAAGGTATGATCAATAACCATGCCTTTACTATTTTAATAGATTCAGGAGCTAGTCATAGCTATATACATCCTAAGGTAGTGGAAAGATTGCAATTTCTAAGAAACAAACATGGAAAATATTGGTTGGTACAACTGGCTATAGGAGCTAAGAGAAAAGTTGTTGAGTTGGTTAAATTGTGTCAAATGGAAATGAATGGGCTAATTACCAAGGAAGAATTGAACATCATGCCCTTGGGTTAATATGACTGTCTAATTGGTATGGATTGGTTGAACCAACACCATGTTGTCTTCGACTGTCACAAAAAGGCATTTACTTTCCTGGATGAGGAAGGGAACCCAAGAACAGTCCAAGGAATTCCTAGAGCAGTTACTGTCAGAGAGATCTTAGCAATGCAGCTGAAGAAGTGCTATAGAAAGGGTTTCCAAATATTTGTAGCTCATATGGAAGAAGCACCTATGGATAAGGTGACAAATCTTGAAGATAATGTAGTCCTGAAATATTTTGAGGATGTGTTTAGAGAGATACCAGGACTACCCCCAAAGAGAGATATTGATTTCTCTATAAATTTGATGCTTGGAGAAGCTCCAGTATCCAAGGCTCCCTATAGAATGAGTACACTTGATCCAGGTGGATATAAATGACCACCCACCTTTTCCAACTGTCTCAAAACAATTTTCTAGCAATTTTGGCAATTTACTATTTTTAGCAGTTTTAACTTCCGGGGTCATTTTGAGGGCCTAAATGAAGTTTTTTCAGGATCAATATTATGAATGATATCTAAATACATTATTGATCGTCCAAAATGAATATCCTCGACGATACCTTTCCAATAGGCTATCATACGCCTAAAACAAAGATCGTATGCAAAAGTTACGACCCCGAGAAGTTGATGTACTAACTTACCCAGATGGGGCCCACATGACTTTTAACGCTTCATATCCCAGGGTTAGGTTTTTGGATGTATAGGGTTTTTTGCATTACTGTGTATTGTAAAAAGGCCTTCAAAGCCTTATTGTAATGATCTTTTTGCGGTCACCTCGACCGACTCATCTCCTGCTCCAGCTAAAGCTGACAAAGCCACCCGGTTCATTGAGCAGATCTAGCACATCTGCCAACAAGTTTAGGATATCCTACAAAAGTCCAATGACAAGTACAAGCAATGCCATGATCAACATTGGGTTCCACATAAGTTTCAGGTGGGCAACAAAGTTTGGTTGCACTTGCAGAAAGAACGCCTTACCGGACCCCATCAGAAGCTTTTCCCACTCTGTTATGGGCTGTACACCATCACCAAGGCCATGGGAGATAATGATTTTGAGCTCAACATTCCTCCTTTCCTTGGCCTTCACCCAATGTTCAATGTGGATCTCCTTTTCCCTTATTTCCCACCATTATTGGACACCTGAGATGTAGCAGAACAACTGACACCAACATAGCTCAACCCCAACTGCATACAACAAGAATCCAATGATCATATTGTGGACACACATATCAAGGGCACTTGGCAAAAAAGGATCCAGCTTTATCGAGTCGTCAAAGCAGGGCAGCTCCTACACTAAGGCAAGTCGCTCACCCGGGGCCAAATTCAATAGAAATTTCCTCATTTGATGGGGGAACTCAATGCAATGGAGACCATTGCTTCCTAAGGAGGGAGGATTGATCCAAGTGGATATCGGTGGCCACCCACCTTTTCCAATTGGCTCAAATTAGTTTTCTGACAATTTTGACAATTTACTATTTTTAGCAGTTTTAACTTCCCGGGCCATTTTGAGGGCCTAAATGAAGGTTTTTTGGGATCGAGATTATCAATATTGGCCAAAGGCATGATTGAGCCCCCAAAATGAATATCCTTGCAGATACCTTTCCAAAGGGCTATCATACGCCTAAAATAGAGATCATATGAAAAAGTTACGACCCCAAGAAGTTGATGTACTAACTTACCTAGACATGGCCCACATGACTTTTGTTGCTTCATCTCCTAGGGTTAGGTTTTTGGATGTAAAGGGTTTTTGACATTCATTTTTATTGTAAAAAGGCCTTCAGAGCCTCATTGTAATGATCTTCTTGCGAATGAGTGCAAGTGTCACATCTCTTCTCAGAGATAAGCCGCCACCATTCCAACAAGCTTGTTTTCGCTGCATTTTTATAGTTTCAGCTTATTTCATTATTGAATAGAAAACCAGTTTTACTGTATCTTTGTTATTTTTTGTTAAGCACCTATTAATAATTTGTATTTATTTTGTTATGCTCATAAAATGCAGCTGAAGGAACTACAAATGTAACTTGAAGAACTTTTGAAGAAGGGGTATATATGCCCAAGTGTGTCACCTTGGGGTGCCCCAGTCTTATTTGTGAAGAAGAAATATGGGACACTGAGATTGTGCATCGACTTCAGAGAATTGAACAAAGTGACTATAAATAACAAGTATCCCTTGCCAAGGATCGATGATCTCTTTGATCAGTTAAAGGGTGCAAATATATTCCCAAATATCGATCTCATATTAGGATATCTTCAAGTAAGGATTAGAGATTAATACATCAACAATACCACCTTCAGGACAAGGTATGGTCATTATGAGTTTACATTGGTGCCATTTGGGATGACAAATGCACTAGATATTTTCATGTGTTTAATGAATGGTGTTTTCTCAGAATATTTATACAAGTTTGTCATTGTCTTTTTGGATGACATCCTTGTATATTCCATGTCAGAAGAAGAGAATGAACAACACTTGAGGATGGTGCTATAGGTGATAAGAGAACACCAGTTGTATTACAAATTGAGAAAGTGTTCATTTTATCAGAATCGAATTCACTATTTGGGGCATATCATATTCGAAGAAGGGATAACAGTGGATCCCAAAAAGATTGAGGCCATTAAAGGGTGGACAACACCTAAGAATGTGTCAGAAGTCAGATCCTTCATGGGTCTAGCTGGCTACTATGGGAGATTCATTGAAGGGGTTGCAAGGATTGCTCACCCAATCACTTCCTTGCAAAGGAATGTGGTGAAGTTTCAATGGACAACAAAATGTGAAAATATCTTCCAGTAATTGAAACAACGGTTAACCAGTGCTCCAATTCTGAGGATTTAATATCTGAATGAAGATTTCATGGTTTTCACTAATGCATGAAAATAAGGACTTGGAGGAGTTCTCATCCAAAACAGATTTGTAATTTGTTTTGAATCAAGAAAATTAAAAGAGAATGAAAGGCTCTATGCCACTCATGATCTGGAGTAGGAAGCCATATTTCACACCTTCAAAAACTGGACGCACTACCTCATGGGAAAGAGGTTTGAGTTGAGGACATACCATAATGGTCTGAAATATTTGTTTGATCAGCCTACATTAAATGCCAGAAAGAGTAGATGGTTGGAATTCCTCTACGAATATGACTTTGACATCAAGAACATCAAAGGAAAGGAAAATAAAGTGGCTAATGCACTCAGCAGGAGAGTGCATGAACTGCATGCTACAACTGTTAGCATGTATCAAACAATTCTTGAAGGCATAATTTATGAGGCTGCCAAAGAAGATTTACAGTACATGGAGTTAGTGACAAAACTACATCAGGGAAAAATATAACAGAGGGTTGAATATTTTAAATTGAATAATGATGAAGTTCTCTTGTACAAAAACCAAATTTATGTACCCAATTCTCATGAGTTGAGAAGCATAATTCTGAAATAGATGCATAATGTGCCTTATGTTGGGCACCCAGGATATCAGAAAAAAATTGTAGTAGTCAAGAGCCAATACTATTGGCTAGACATGAAGAGGGATATTGCTGAATACATTGTTAAAAGTATGGAATGTTAGAAAGACAA
Source organism: Picea engelmannii (assembly GCA_009831015.1). NCBI lineage: Eukaryota > Viridiplantae > Streptophyta > Pinopsida > Pinales > Pinaceae > Picea > Picea engelmannii. The sequence continues at coordinate 66,038 of ML797387.1, forward strand.
GGCTGAGCATAGGCACCCAGCTGGGTTTTTGCAGCCATTGCCCATTCCTGAGCGGAAGTGGGAAGTGGTGACAATGGATTTCATCACCAAATTGCCCAGAACAAGCAAGCAACATGATGCTATCATGGTGGTAGTGGACAAGCTTACTAAAGCTTCCCATTTCATCCCTATGAAGGTTACTCACAAGGCAACCAATGTTTTTGATATTTACATGAGGGAAGTAGCACACTTGCATGGCATACCCAAGACAATTGTGTCTGATGGAGACCCAAACTTTATCTCAAATTTTTAGAGGGGATTATTCAAAGGGTTCGGAACAAATATAAACTTTAGCACAACCTATCATCCTAAGTCTGATGGGAAAATAGAAAGAGTGAACCAAGTGATAGAGGATATGGTGAGGATGTATGTGATGGATAAAATCTCTAAATGAGAATACTATCTACACTTGGTAGAATTTTCATACAACAATGAGTATTTAGCATCACTGAAGATGAGCCCATTTGAGGTAGTTTATGGCATAAAGTGCAACACACCAATAAGCTGGGACAATGTTGGCCCCCCAACAGTCCCCCTTGACCATTCAAAAATATTTCTTTCATGACATCCAAATATATCTTACTCGACTCGAGAAGATGATTTTATAGACTAATTTCGTGTGATAGTTGGCTTGTAATGTAATAAATTCATAAAATTGTATCGAATGGATTTTGGGTCTTTTGATAGTCCTTTTATCTTTTTTTTTTCTTATTTGAGTGGGTTGCTTTGAATTGTGTGAATATTTCGTGATTTAAATGTTTCCATTGGACATTATGATGTTGAATATGCTAACTATAGAAAGTGACTTTAACATTGGTTCTTCATTCTTATATCGATTATTTTTCATTTTGAATTTCTTGATTTTCAACATGAAAATTCAAAACAAGAGTATGCCAGATTTCGTGATGTCTTTCAATGATTATCAAATGGTTTCATAACATGTTTTTATTTTTAGGTCTTCTATGTTGGTTAATGAATGAAAAATCTCATTATCATCATGATTCGACAATGAAATCCAATAATAGATTTATTATTATTTTCATACACTTGTTCTTATTTTCCTAATACTATTTGATGATATTTCAAAAAGGAATGGTCTCATTTGAGCATGAACTAGAGAAATAGATTTCGATGAATAATCAAGACATGATTTGCTTTGGTCTTAGTCTTAATGGCATTAATCCTTATCATGACTTAAAACTATGAACAATGGTTAAATTTTCTTTATGTATTTGGACTTTTCGTTTGAATTACATGACATTACAAAGGTCAATACTATAAAAGTTCTTGTTACTATCATGTCATGGTTTTCAAGTCATTATTGTTATTACTTGGTGATTATGCAAAGTTATTTACAATTAATTGTTTTAACGATCGTCCTTAATAACCACGTAATTTGAAAAAATGAATTGATTACATGTTACACTATGTTTAATACATGAGGCTAATAAAACATTTGAGAATTGCATTGTTTACCATCAATTAAATGGAGAAGTGGCCCAAGAGTTGTGCAGTGATTTAACAATTCATTTTTGTACATTTGTTTATAGTTTGTTTGAAAAATAAACATAGATATGAGTTTGATTTTTTTTTGTATTGTTTTATTATATTAATAAATAAATATTTGGTTTAAAACAATACATAATGGAACATTCTATTGTTATTCTCAAATATTTTTGTTATTATTAGGGTTTGATATTTTTTTAGCATGAAAGACATTTAAATTATTTGTTTGATTTTGTTTTCTATTATTAATAATTGTTTTGATTGTTTTGTTTATAGGATCTCATACTCCAGATCATGGAAGAGAGTTGGAATTGCTTGTTTTGGGAGAATAGTTGATAAATGATTGAAATGAGAAAACTAAAAAAATTGCTTCACTTCTCAGAAGGAGAAACAAAATCTTCATTTTGGGAGAAAAATAACGAATTTACGGAAACAGTCGAAAACCCATCTGCAGAACATAGTGTTTTACCTTACTCACATGGATTTTCTTCTTAAACGACACGGTTTGGGAGATACAGACAGATCTTGGACATCAATTTTTTCAGATTTTGTGTTGCAGTCAGCCTCCAATTTGGTTTTTGTTTGAATGACCCAGGGATATCAGAGATTGATGTTTAGCATGAAATTAATTAAATTAAATATTTTTTTTTAGTCTGGGCTTGTAAAAAGAATATTAGATATCTGGAAGAAGGAGGAGCATGGAATAACAAATGGACTTGAGATTGGAATGGGAAGATAATGAACCTCATTTTTCTTCAGAATTTTGTTCTATGAGTAATTTTGGAGTTTTTTTTAACATAATATCATTTGTTTTCATTTATGTGTTCATTTTTTTTCCTGTCATAGATTTTTAGAATGAAACTTTGGATTTTTTCCATGTTTTATTAATTCATTGTTATGATATTAATTGGTGTATATTTTGTTCCAAAGATTAATATTTAAAAAATATCATTCATTATCTCAGCTTTATCAATTCTTTGTGTGATTGATAGATAAATGCATGTGTAAAATGTATTAGATTTTTCTTATGCAAGGATGTATGTGATGGAAAAACCCTCTAAATAGGAAGACTATCTACACTTGGTAGAATTTGCATACAACAATGAGTATCCAAAATCACTGAAGATGAGCCCATTTGAGGTAGTTTATGGTAGAAAGTGCAACACACCAATAAGATGGGACAATGTTGCCCCCCCAACAGTCCCCCTTGACCATTCAAAAATATCACTTTCATGACATCCAAATCTATCTTACTCGACTCGAGAAGATGATTTTATGGATTAATTTCGTGTGATAGTTGGTTTGTAATGTAATAATTCACAAAATTGTATCGACTGGATTTTGGGTCTTTTGATATTCCTTTTATCTTTTTCTTATTTTTTCTTATTTGAGCAGGTTGCTTTGAATTGTGTGAATATTTCGTGATTTAAATGTTTCCATTGGACATTATCACGTTGAATATGCTAACCATAGAAAGTGACTTTAACATTGGTTCTTCATTCTTATATCGATTATTTTTCATTTTGAATTTCTTGATTTTCAACATGAAAATTCAAAACAAGAGTATGAAGGATTTCGTGATGTCTTTCGATGATTAGAAAATGGTTTCATAACATGTTTTTATTTTCAGTTCTTCTATGTTGGTTAATGAATGAAAAATCTCATTATCATCACGATTCGGCAATGGAATCCAATAATAGATTTATTATTACTTTTATACACTTGTTCTTGTTTTCCTAATACTATTTGATGATATTTCAAAAAGGAATGATCTCATTTGAGCATGAACTAGAGAAATAGATTTCTATGAATAATCAAGACATGATTTTCTTTGGTCTTAGTCTTAATGGTCATAATCCTTATCATGACTTAAAACTATGAACAATGGTTAAATTTTCTTTATGTATTTGGACTTTTCATTTGAATTACATGACAATACAAAGGTCAATACTATAAAAGTTCTTGTTACTATCATGTCATGATTTTCAAGTCATTATTGTTATTACTTGGTCATTATGCAAAGTTATTTAAAATTAATTGTTTTAACGATCGTCCTTAATAACCACGTAATTTGAAAAACTGAATTGATTGCATATTACACTATGTTTAAGACATGAGGCTAATAAAACTTTTGAGAATTGCATTGTTTACCATCAATTAAATGGAAAAGTGGCCCAAGAGTTGTGCAGTGATTTAACAATTCATTTTTGTACATTTGTTTATAGTTTGTTTCTAAAATAAACATAGATATATGAGTTTACTTTTTTTTTGTATTGTTTTATTATATTAATAAATAAATATTTGATTTAAAACAATACATAATGGAACATTCCATTGTTATTCTTAAATATTTTTGTTATTATTAGGGTTTGATTTTTTTTAGCATGAAAGACATTTAAATTATTTGTTTGATTTTGTTTGATATTATTAATAATTGTTTTGATTGTTTTGTTTATAGGATCTCATACTCCAGATCATGGAAGAGAGTTAGAATTGCTTGTTTTAGGAGAATAGTTGCTAAATGATTGAAATGAGAAAACTAAAAATATTGCTTCACTTCTTAGGAGGAGAAATAAAATCTTCTTTTTTGGGAAAACAGTAATGAATTTATGGAAATGGTTGAAAACCCATCTGCAAAACAGAGTGTTTTACCTTACTCACATGGATTTTCTCCATAAATGACACGGTTTGGGAGATACAGACAGATCTTGGACATCAAAATTTTCAGATTTTGTGTTGCAGTCAGCCTTTAATTTGGTTTTTGTTTGAATGACCCAGGGATATCAAAGATTGATGTTTATCATGAAATTAATTAAATTAAATCAGTTTATGTAATCTGGACTTGTAAAAAGAATATAGAGCTTTGGAAGAAGGAGGAGCATGGAATAATGAATGGACTTGGGATTGTAATGGGAAGATAATGAACCTCATCTTGCTTAAGACTTTTATTGTATGAGTAATTTTGGAGTTTTTTTTAATATAATATCATTTGTTTTCATTTATGTGTTCATTTTTTTCCCGTCATAGCTTTTTAGAATGAAACTTTGGATTTTTTCCATGTTTTATTAATTCATTGCTATGATATTAATTGGTGTATCTTTTGTTCCAAAGATTAATATTTAAAAAATATCATTCGTTATCTCAGCTTTATCAATTCTTTGTGTGATTGATAGATAAATGCATGTGTAAAATGTATTAGATTTTCTTATGCAAATTACATGTGTTTAATTATTTCTTTTTAATGAAATGTGTTTCGTTAATTGAAATAATACATTATTATTCTCCATAAAGGATTGATATAAAAGGTGTTTCCTTTCCTTATCTATATTAAATCTACTCTAATTTGTTGGAATTTTTTTCACGAGAATTTTGTTGGATTTGAAGTGCAACATTGTCTCTTTGAGAATTTATTTTTTAGGTGGACAATCTAACAAAGTATTCTCTTAGAAATATTTATAGTGTCACACGATTTGGTTTGATTGATTTTGAATGTAAAACATTTTTATCAAGTTAAATTGAATTGCTTTGATCATTAGAGCTTATCTTTCATTAATTACATTCAAAATCATTTAGTTTAGATTCGATTGTTAGCTTAGCTTGAATATTAGTGTTTCAGTATGATTGAAGTTTGAATTAATTGTTTTCTTTATTATTTATAGATATTGTTTAGATTGGATTTTTCAGGATTAAGTTCCATTACATACTTTGAAATTCTCATTTTCACAAGGTTTGTAGTAAATCTTGTACCCATGTAAAACTTGTAAATTTTTTGAATTTATGTAATTATGTGTAAGGTTATTTAATCTAATAGATAATTGTAAATATTTGAAATATGACAATTAGTAGTTAGGATCTTAAACAACTTTTCATTTATTTATTTAGATCCTTTCACTGACCAACAAAGTCGTTAAACCTGTCAGGGATAGTTACCTTAAACGGCTTAGGTTACACTTAAACAACCTCAGACCAGAATATTCCCTTTTAGTTGACGAGTGGTAAATATTGTCCATCAACAAATGGCGCTAGAAGGAGGGATGAGGTAAATTTAATGATTAAATGTTTTACCCCTCACCCTGTCATAATTCCAGATTTATAAATTCTTCTTCTGTGTCATCTTGAAATGCACTAGAAGGTAGGCTAGACTAATAAGATGGCCTTGCAGAGTCTTTATTTCAAATGTATCTAATCTCTCATTGATCTTGCCCAAACCACTGTGTTGGAACATGCTTTCCATTTCTCATTACTTGTTATTCCCAACAATTTAGTTTCTTGCTTTTCCAAACTCACCTTCGATGGTGAGGCCAATGTATCGACAAAAGATCATCTTAACAAGTTTTGGTGTAAGTGCATCGAGCATCATATTTATGATTTGAAGGTTTTAAGAAAATTGTTCGCTTTCACATTCAAAGGTCGGATTAAACATTGGTTTGAGTCTTTTCCATCATATTACATTGTTGATTGGTTTCAATTTGTAGATTCCTTTGAAATTTATGATTACAATTGATTATGTGAATAATTTCAGTCTCTAATAAGCAATGATGATTCATCTCCAAAAGTATTTTCAAAAAGCATCCATCATGTTCTCTGTAAATTTCATCTTTATTACATGTCATTTATACTAAATCTCCTCTCTGATGTTTTCTCCCCTTTCATCAAGCCATATTCAATTGTGAATGATGAATCAATTACAAATCCTAAACAAGATGATTTTTTTTTGCAGGATGAGAGGAATCCATTAGAAACTATTGAACAAGCAAGGGAGATAGAATCTATTGAAAATGTTCTCATTGAAAATCAAACTGTTTTTTCCTCTGAACCATTTCATCTTCAATCCTCAACTATCGCAGAGGGAGATTTTATTGTGGGTCTAGGTATATGTACATATTCTTCTAACTCTTTCTCTAATCAGTACTTAGATTCAATTATTGAAGAACACTTAGGTGATGAAAATGATATTAAGAATTCTAACATTCCAATGAAACAAATTAGAGATGTAGATCTACAATTGGAAGAAGAAACCTTAAACCTTCATCCACAAACCATACCTTATCCACAAGAAAGATTAGATGTTTTCCATGAAAGTTTTGAATTGTCTATCATACTGGAGGCAAATTTAGATGGTCGTACTATGTTGAAGGATTTATCTGCAATATAGAGTGAAAATATTAAGGCAAGTGAAGAGGAGTGTCTTGACAATACCATTGTTAATTGTCAGAGCTTAAGAGAATATTTTCATGTGCTCATTTCTAATTCTTTTACTCTTTATATCCCGATCTCTTCTTAGATTCTGGTGTGCATGATAAATTACCCATGATATCTTACTCTTTTCCATCACAATATGATCTTTTCAATATGTCAAGATTTGGTGAAATTAATTTCAAACATAAAATTTATGAAGTCGGATTTGATGTTCTTTCACTTTCATCACTCGCATGGGAAAACGATATGTCGAAAGATGATTCTACACAATTTATTTTTGAAAAAGACAATGCATTCATTATGGAGATCGAAGATTCCATACTTCATATTCATTCATTGATTAGATTAAACTCTCATGATTCTACTGTACATTTGGAACCAATTCATCCCATGAAAAGGAATGCTCAAACCAATAATTTGATTTCTATAATGAATCCTCGTACGATGTGTTTATCAATTGTAGATCTAACTCATCAAAGTGATAATTGGAATTCTGAGTTTCATGATAGGATTGAATATTGGCTTCATAATTCATATCTAAAAAATCTTCGGAGAAATAGTAAATCCATGCTTACTTTGTTTCTTATTGAAAATCTAGGGGGCAAGCATGACATGTTTTTTTCATGTCCTCCATGCGAAGAAATTCATGAACAGGTGGAGAATTTTTAGGAGAATGGGGCACTTCRGTCTTGGTCGATGGTTATGTCAGGTCCCCATAATTTTGGAAAGTTTTTTGAATTTAGTTACATTATTCCATTCTTTTGTGATCCGTATCTTGACATAATTGCATATTGGCTGGAGGGTTCATATATTAAAAKTTTTGGACAGAATGGTAAGGATATACTTAGTTTTTTTTTCTGAATGAAGAACATAAAGGTAAAGATAAGTATGATGTGTTTATTTTAATTTCTGAAATACTTCAATCCATCTTACTAATTGGAAATTTCTTTGTCTTTTCATGATTGGATTTACTTCAATGGTTACATTGGAAATTCCATTTCACTTAGCTCATGTAGAGTAGAATAGTGTAGAGTAGATTTAGGAATAGATTAGATTTTCTTTTCTTTTTTTCACTTTGTCAATTTGAATAAGTGCAACAAGGCGTCACTTTCAGGACAGAGGAAAATCATCATTCATGGAAGTCTTCTCTTCTTTTCTTTTTCATTAATTATTTCCTTTTTTATGATGTTTAAGCATTTCCATTCAAGTCATATCTTTAAATTTCATGATCATTTTTAGATTTATTGCGGAACATTTTAATATGATTATATTTCATTTAACATTACCTTTAAAAGGTCGTATCTTAAAATAATTTATCAATACATGTGACTTAACTTTGCAATGTTTATATGGTCATTTCTCTACAATTTTAAAAATTGAAATGTTGTAAAGGAGACAAGCGATAGACAATTGAAATTGATTTTAGTCTTGACTTCTTGAATGGACTTAACTTGTTTTCAAAATGAAAAATCATGACAACACATTCTAATAAAAGAATCATTTTTTTTTATTCATGTACATAATCAATAATAAAGAAGGCCTTATTAGCTTAACATTTTATGCAATAAATGACAATTTTGATACTAGTTCTTCACCTGAAGGAAATAAATACATTTAAAGGGTATATCTATAATCAATTCAATTAATCAATTTAATTGATCAATTTATATTTTATGAATTGATATAGTTATCCCATTTACGATATAAATTCCTTCTATTTTATGGTACAACAAAAACATTTCACATTACATTTTCACATAAGATGTGAGTCATACTGATAAGGTCTGTTCTGATTCAATTTTTTTATTTTCATTTTTTAGATTAGATTACTTTTCCTTTCATTTTGTTTTCAAATTTGTTTGATTAAAGTTGAACTTCTTAGCTTATTTCATATTCTTTTATTCTGAAGATTTGTGGAGTGACAATCATTTTTTTTGGTGTTTTAAAAGATGAAATGTTGATTCTATTATGATTATCAAATTTTAAAATTAATGGATAAGGATTTGTTAATCCCAAAATAAATGGTACTCTGGTTTAAGTAAGTCATCTGAGCTTTCATCATTCTGAAGTTTTGTGCTTGAAGAAATATTTTGCAAGGTAATTTTCAAGAAGAGAGTCACCCTACCCATGGTGGAACACTTTCCGATTTTTACCTTCATATTAAAACCTATCTGCATTGATTACTTTTCCTTTTGACTATTACAAAATAAGTACAAAATACTATATTTATATAATTTATGCAATTATGTTTTAATTGGTTCCCTCTTTAGGAACAAATGAGTGAGGCTTGTATTTTTATTATCTCAAACCTTTTAATTCCATCCCACACTCTTGGAGAGTAAAGTTTGATTCCACATCCATTAAGTAATCTCTAATGAGATTAACATTAATCACAGTGCAACTTTTTTCATATAATAAGTGACATTTAAGGGGTTAGTTGGAGGATATGAGGTCTCATTACGAGTCAACCTATAATGATCATGGGTATTTACGAAATTAATTTACCATCATCTGGTGGCCAAACCAATGTAATGGCTCTCGGTTACATGACTGAGGGAAATGAGGTCTCATCACGAGTCGACCTTTTCATTTATGTATATATTTGTGAATGACATTGTCACTCTCTGATTACCAAGTTAGGATAGTGTCTTCCAACTCATTCTTTATAAAAGTAAAGAAAGTAATTTTTAACAAAAGGTTTATAGGCTATGCATGTTTAACTTGTGGATGTGATAAAAGAAACTAAATGGGTTAAAAGGTATCCATGTCGAGGCTATGGATTCCTACTGGCTTCAGTGGCTATGCCTATGGTATTAGAGGTAAACTATAAGATAAAATCTTCTATTCATCATGAATTGTTCCTTAGGGTGTGTTCTGAAAAATAATATATTTTGTAGGAAGCTTGATCAATGAATACTAGTCTTTTCTTTTTAGGTAATAGTTAGAAAGGTTATCTTTTAAAAATCAATTGTAGTTGGTTAAAACTTTAAAAGGTTGACTTGTTAATGTGGTACACATGTTTCAAGACAAACTCTCTTTTTGTCAAAATCCTTATCTTTTGTCTTCTTGTACATGTAAATATTCTATTATCTAGCCAAAGATAATTGCTTCATCCCAGTGTGTCACCATTTGTTGTCCCCCCAAAAGTCTGTTGATTTTTCAATAAGAAAGGATAAGCATGAATTTCATTCCATTTTTATTATTTAATAATAACCATTAATGTTGCAACAACCAAGGTCACAAGAAGAAACATCATGCACAAGAACACAATAAGTATCCTGGGAAACCCTTCTCAACAAGGGAAGAAAACCCAGCCAAAATCCTTTTCTATATTATTTAAGAGAAATACCTTCATGACCAACAGAACCTAGCACACAAGAGGGTTCTCAAACCCTAGAATACTAGTGCCCAAGAGAGGTGAGCACTTTTCCCAAGGAAGTGTACTTGCTGAAATTTCTAAACTCACGTGGAAGATATGATTCCTCAATGGGGAATTTACCTTTACTTATACTAACCTGAACCTGTCAAAAAAAGTGTCTATTGGCACAATAGGGCCAACCTCACTAGATTATAATATAATTAATATTAACCAGATTAATTAACTTTTACATTAATTACGAGTCACATTAAGGTGGGGCCGACCTGTACCCTTTACATTACAAATAGGGTTACAGGTAGGTCTGAATCTTGAACAATATAGCAAGTGATGTTGGACACCCACTAGTGCTCATCCACTAGAGGCACATTCATAGGGATGTCCATATCTCTGGCTCACTACATTACACATAAGAACCACTTCTTCTCTAGTTCTAAGCCACTAAGATTACATTCACCCGTGCTCATCCATAGGAATGTCCACTCAACAATTCTTCTTTCCCACTGCATTACACAGGAGAGTCATCTGGATTTTCTCATCAACTCTTCTACTCAAAGGAGGCTAATACATCATATTCATTTCTGTTCTCATGACGATGCACCCAACACTTTGGGATTTCACATGTTCACCTTGTGCTCAACCACATGCATGTCCAACTCTGTAGATCACCTTTCTCACTGAGTTACACAGGAGTATCATCTAGAGTTCTTCTCAACTCTCTGTATGGAGGAGGTCATCTCTATGTTCCATATCTATCTCACATAGGAACCACACACCCTCTTCAGGGGATTTCTCTCAGGTTTGTAAGATGGAGAATATCTCACATGGCTACACTGATCCACATCTCATAGATTTGTAAGATGGAGAATGTCTCACATAGCTGCAATAATCAACACTCCCTCTCAGCTAGGGAGGCATTCTTCATCATGCCAAGTCTCACATGGATGTACTTTGAATTTTGTCTTGGTTGGAGTCATCAATACTCCCTCTCAACTAGGGAGGAATTCTTTACCAAGTTAGTTTGGTGAAGATGTCTACAATTTTCTCATGTGTAGGAAGGTACTGAATGTGTACAATTTTCATCTGCATCATATCTCTAATATAAGGAAATTTCATCTCATCGTGTTTCGATCCATCAGAAAACAATGGGTTCTCAAGGAGATTTATACAAGGCTCTTGGTTATGATCATAGGATCCATCTCATGGTCAAGTAAATCTTTCTAAAGCTTGTGAAGCCACATTGCTTCACACACTCACTGTTATATACTCTACCTCTGTGGTACTCAAGGCCACAGAGTTTTGTTTCCTACTGCACTAGGAAACCATGGCAATATTTATGGTAGAACATCAATCGGATGTGATCTTCCAGTCCACTATACTTTCTGCTCAATCTAAATAAGCATGTCCTACAAAATCAAGTTCACACTGGAGGAATATCTCATCCCATATCCAACCATGCCTTGTATATATTTTAATACATGTTTTTTTGTTGTCTAGTGAGTCTGTCTCGATTGAATCATGAAATGACTAAGCACATTCATTACATGGCATGAATCAATTCTAGTGTTAACCAGATACATCAGTGATCCAATCAGATGTGGATCAGTCTTGTCTGAATCATCATCAATCTTCTTCTTTAATACTTGATCTTCTTTAATATTTTCAATGTATATTTTCCTTAACTTAGGAAAATATCATCGATCCTCTGTCATACTTCTTGTTCCAAGAAGTAGTGCATCATACTCATATTCTTCATCTTGAATTCAAAATTCAAGGATTACTTGTATCCAACAACAATTATTTCTGAATAAGTCATCAAAATCAAGCTCTCATCATCAAAACTATAATGATATAGGTTTGGATCAACAACACTCTTACTGAAATCAAAACTCATCAAGAATTTATCCATCTGATATAGTTTCCAACTCATGAATGGTAGTATGGATGGAAGTCTGTCGGGTTTACTGGATCAAGTGTCTCATCATAGGAAACTCCTTATGTTTGTGAGAAACCTCTGGCTATAGATCTCATTTTGTATTTCTAGACACTTCCATCAGCTACATGTTTGATCTTATAGATCCACTTGGAAGTTACCACAGACTTCCCTTCTGGTCCCTGAATAATATCTTATGCATCATTCTTTAAGATATACTGGTATTCTTCTATTATGACATATTTCCATACCTGTTCTCATGTTTCTTCTCTAAGACAAGGAGGTTCAGCATCAATGAGGTGGCTCATGACAAGGATAGCTCAAAAATCTCTTTTTCTTTGTCGGGATGTTCCTTGAGAGGCTTGTATGTTTCTCTGCCTCTTGCAGAGTGAGTTTATGTAGGCATTTTATGCCCTAGTGCAATATCTTTGAACATATCAACTGGAGCAACTGGATTGGATGGAATAATGTATGTCTCCCTATGAACTATTGAAGGGGGAGAAGGCATTGTCTCACTATCAATCTCCATCTGATATTCTCTGGATCTTTGAAAGGCTATCTCTTCTTCAAGGGAAACATATTTGCTTGTCTCAATCTATCTCTGACTAGGGATGTCAATCTGGAATTTCTTCGAAGATTCACTGGTATCCCATAAATGTATCCTTTCTCCTTGAAGGTTCTATCTTGGACTTCTTCTCTTTGGGTACATGAAAAATACACTAGGCACCCAAATATCATGAAGTGTTCAATCTCAGGCATCACTACGGTGAAGGCTTCTTCGGGAGTTATGTTTTTCAAAGTTTGGTGAAGACTCTTGTTTTGAACATATACTGTGTCATGCATGCTTCTTCCCATAGAATCATAGAAATATTTTTATCATGTATTATTGCATTGGTTTCCCCAATGATGGTTCTATTCTGCCTCTTTCTCAAATCAGTTTGACTCCCTCTGAAGGATAAGCATATTCCTTTTTTTATTAACCTGTCTGGAACAAGAAAACAAGAGGAACCAAAACAAGAATATCTCCTAAAGGAGAATAATGAGTGCATATCTAGAATTAAAAAAATTTAAGGATTGTTGTCACAGCTACAACACCTACTTGTAATGTAGAAAAATTTAGAAATATCGTTTAGAGGAATGACACTTACAACAATCAAACCCAGATTATTCACTTTGAGTGTGTTGTTCCTCTGAATGCACTGATATCCCTCTGGATCCATGACTTCAGCAAAAGGTTCCTTCCTCCTGCAATTTCCCTTATGACAATGATACAAATAATATATATATATATATACAAGTGCATACCTGAGGGTGTTGATATGATTTCTCCAATGGATCCTGGATGATCTTTGTCCTCTTGACATCTTCATGAAGGAGATATGTCACAGTGACACATTTTTGTATCACCCACAATAAGTCTTCCTTTGAAGTCTTTTCTTCCAAAACTTTGAAGTTGCTTGATCTGTCAAGCTTAAATTCCATCATAGTTTTGTTCATCATAATTTTAGATTCTTCACAACCCTTTGTCAACTAGGATAGAAAACCTAACGACTAGGATAGGCTAGCACTTTTAGGTTTTTTTGGACTTATGACTGCCAACAATAAGCCTTTGAAAGATGGGAGAACATTGGTGAGCTGAAGAGATACTTCAATGAGTTGCAGAAACCCTAATACTGAAATTTCTACAAAAATTAGCGAAACCCTAGGGCCAAAAAGTCAAAATGATCAGAAATGCAATCTGAAGCTTGTTGGAGGTGCGCTGAAGGAGGCCATACACTCCTATGTAATTTTTAGCCCCAACGTCCAAGTGACAAGTGGTGAAACTCTTCAAGGAGGTAGGTCGTATGACATTTCTGGAAACCCTAGGAGGGCCATACAATTTTGCAGAAGAGAGAGAGAGAGAGAGGATGATTGAAATTTTCTTGTGCAATGGGTTCTTCAAGACCTATGCTCTGATACGATACTGATTTTTCAATAATCAAGGCTAAGTATGAATTTCATTTCATTTTTATCATTTAACCATAACCATTAATGTTGCAACAACCAAGATCACAAGAAGAAACACCATGCACAAGAACACAAGAAGTATCCTGGGAAACCCTTCTCAACAAGGGAAGAAAACCCAGCCAAAATACTTTGCTCTATTCTTCAAGAGAAATACCTTCACAACCAATGGAACCTAGCACACAAGAGGGTGCTTAAAGCCTAGAAGACTAGCGCCCAAGAGAGGTGCACACTTTTCCCAAGGAAGTGTACTTGCTGAAATTTCCAAACTCATGTGGAAGATATGATTCCTCAATGGGGAATTTACCTTTACTTATACTAATCTGAACCTGTCAACATAAGTGTCTATTGGCAAAACAGGGCCAACCTCTCTAGCTTATAATATAATTAATATTAACCAGATTAATTATCTTTTACATTAATTACCAGTCACATTAAAGTGGGGACGACCTGTACCCTTTACATTACAATTATGCTTACATGTAGGTCTGGCTCTTTAACAATATAACAAGGGATCTTGTACACCGACTAGTTCTCATCCACTAGGGGCTCATCCATAGGGATGTCCATATCTCTAGCTCACTGCATTACACATAAGAATCACTTCTTCTCTAGTGCTCAACCACTAGGATTACGTTCATCTGTGCTTGTCCTTAGACATGTCCACTCAACAGATCTTATTTCCCACTACATTACATAGGAGAGTCATCCGGAGTTTCTCGTCAACTCTTGTGCTCAGAGGAGGATAATACATCATCTTCATTTATGTTCTCATGACAATGCACACAACACTTTGGGATTTCACACGTTCACCTTATGCTCAGCCACAGACACGTCCAACTCTGCAGATCACCTTTCTCACTGCGTTACATAGGAGAATCATCTGGAGTTATTCTCAATTCTCTGTATGGAGGAGGTCATATCTACGTTCCAACTCTGTCTCATATAGGAACCACAGACCCTCTTCAGGGGATTTCTCTCAGGTTTGTAAGCTGGAGAATATCTCACATGGCTGCAATGATCCACATCTCCCAGGTTTGTAAGTTGGATAATGCCTCACATAGCTATAATCATCAACACAGTCCCCCTTGAATTTTTGGTAAAAATTCAAGGAGACCCCCTTGGCCATTCAAAAATATCGCTTTCATGACATCCGACTCTATATTACTTGACCCGAGAAGGTGATTTTATGGATTAAATTCATGTGATAGCTGGTTTGTAATGTAATAAATTCACAAAATTGTATCGACTGGATTTTTGGTCTTTTGATAGTCCTTTTATCATTTTCTGATTTTTTCTCATTTGAGCGGCTTGCTTTGAATTGTGTGAATATTTTGTGATTTAAATGTTTCCATTGGACATTATTACGTTGAATATTCTAACTATCGAAAGTGACTTTAACAATGGATCTTCATTCTTATATCGATTATTTTTCATTTTGAATTTCTTGATTTTCAACATGAAAATTTAAAACAAGAGTATGAAGGATTTCGTGATGTCTTTCGATGATTAGCAAATGGTTTCATGACATGTTTTTATTTTCAGGTCTTCTATCTTGATTAATGAATGAAAACTCTCGTTATCATCATGATTCGATAATGGAATCCAATAATAGATTTATTATTACTTTTATACACTTGTTCTTGTTTTCCTAATACTATTTGATGATATTTCAAAAAGGAATGATCTCATTTGAGCATGAGATAGAGAAATAGATTTCGATGAATAATCGAGACATGATTTGATTTGGTCTTAGTCTTAATGGTCATAATCCTTATCATGACTTAAAACTATGAACAATGGTTAAATTTTCTTTATGTATTTGTAGTTTTCGTTTGAATTACATGACATTACAAAGGTCAATAATATAAAAGTTCTTGTTACTATCATGTCATGGTTTTTAAGTCATTATTTCTATTACTTGGTCATTATGCAAAGTTCTTTACAATTAATTGTTTTAACGATCGTTCTTAATAACCACTTAATTCGAAAAACTGAATTGATTACATGTTACACTATGTTTAAGATACGATGCTAATAAAAAAATTGAGAATTGCATTGTTTGCCATCTATTAAATGGAAAAGTGGCCCAAGAGTTGTCCAGTGATTTAACAATTCATTTTTGTACAATTGTTTATAGTTTGTTTGTAAAATAAGCATAGATACGAGTTTACTTTTTTTTTTTGTATTGTTTTATTATATTAAGAATTAAATATTTGATTTAAAACAATACATAATGGAACATTCCATTGTTATTCTCAAATATTTTTGTTATTATTAGGGTTTGATTTTTTTTAGCATGAAAGATGTTTAAATTATTTGTTTGATTTTGTTTGCTATTATTAAGATATTTTTTGATTGTTTTGTTTACATGATCTCATACTCTAGATCATGGAAGAGAGTTGGAATTTCTTTTTTTGAGAGAATAGTTGCTAAAGGATTGAAATGAGAAAACTAAAACATTGCTTCACTTCTTAGGAGGAGAAATCAAATCTTCATTTCTGGGAAAAGGGTAATGAATTTACGGAAACGCTCGAAAAACCATCTGTAGAACAAAGTGTTTTACCTTACCCATGAGGATTTTGTTAGGATATTTAAACACTTAGGATTTAGTTAATATCTACTTGTTCTAATGTGTCATTAGGTAAAAGTGTGTTTCTTAGTGTGTTTCTTTAGTATGCATTTGTAGTTAGGAAATTCGATGGTCACGATATGTTCCCAACATAGAGTGATCTGACAATTTATATTCTCCTCGATCTTAGTGACCATTGATCTGTGGCTTAGCACCCGATTAGTCCATGATCTCTATTTAAAGAGCATGGAGGATCATTTGTCGATGATTGATTGTGAGAAAATATCTTGTAAAATCTCTCTGTAGTCTTTTTCATTTGCATTAATAAACTGCTCCAAGTGGCCGCGTTGGCTGGGGCCATGGATGTTTCCCCATAGAGGTTTTACCACGTCAAAAAAATGTTGTGTTGATATTTGATCTAGTTGTGTGAGTGGTTACTGAAGATGTTCTTCCTCTGTCGGAATACAAGTGTTTTTGAACATATTTTCTCCATAAACGACACGGTTTGGGAGATACAAACATATCTTGAACATCAGATTTTCCATATTTTGTGTTGCAGTTAGCCTCTAATTTGGTTTTTGTTTGAACGACCCAGGGATATCATAGATTGATGTTTAGCATTAAATTAATTAAATTGAATCAGTTTATGTAGTATGGGCTTATAAAAAGAAGATTAGAGCTCTCGAAGAAGGAGGAGCATGGAATAGCGAATGGACTTAGGATTGTAATGGGAAGATAATGAACCTCATTTTTCTTTAGACTTTTGTTATGTGAGTAATTTTGGAGTTTCTTTTAATATAATATCATTTCTTTTCATTTATGTGTTCATTTTCTTCTTGTCATAGATTTGTAGAATGAAACTTTGGCTTTTGTCCATGTATTATTAATTCATTGTTATGATATTAATTGGTGTATCTTTTGTTCCAAAGATTAATATTTAAAAAATATCTTTCGTTATCTCATCTTTATCAATTCTTTGTGTGATTGATAGATAAATGCATGTGTAAAATGTATTAGATTTTTCTTATGCAAATTACATGTGTTTACTTATTTATTTTTAATGAAATGTGTTTCGTTAATTGAAATAATACATTATTATTCTCCATAAAGGATTGATCTCAAAGTTGTTTCATTTCCTTATCTATATTAAATCTACTCTATTTTGTTGGAATTTCTTTCACCAGAATTTTATTGGACTTGAAGTGCAACATTGTCTCTCTGAGAATTTATTTTACAGGTGGACAATCTAACAGAGTTTTGAAGGAGAGGATTCAACCATTAGATTGAAAATTCTCTCCTAATCAGGATAGGTTTTATTATATTCTCTTAGAAATATTTATAGTGTCACGCGATTTGGTTTGATTGATTTTGAATGTAAAACATTATTATCAAGTTAACTCGAACTACTTTTATCATTAGAGTTTATCTTTCATTAATTACATTCAAAATCATTTACTTTAGATTTGATTGTTAGCTTAGATTGAATATTATTGCTTCAGTATGATTGAAGTTTGAATTATTTGTTTTCTTTACTATTTATATATATTGTTTAGATTGGATTTTTCAGGATTAAGTTCCATTACATACTTTGAAATTCTCATTTTCACAAGGTTTGTAGTAAATCTTGTACCCATGTAAAACTTGTAAATTTTGTGAATTTATGCAATTAAGTGTAAGGTTATCTAATCTAATAGATCATTTTAAATACTTGAAATATGACAATTAGTAGTTAGGATCTTAAACAAATTTTCATTTATTTATTTAGATCCTTTCACCAACCAATGAAGTCATTAAACCCATCAGGGATAGTTACCTTAAACGGATTAGGTTACACTTAAACAACCTCATACTAGACTATTCCCTTTCAGTTGACGAGTGGTCAATATTTCTCATCAACATGAAACCCAGTTGATAGAGCAATGATTGGGCCAAAGTTTCTTAGGGAAAGGGAATAACAGATGTCAAAGATAAAATAGAATCTAAAGGCTTCCCAAGACATGCAAAAAATCTATGCATACAAAGGCCGAACCCACAGGGAATTTAATGTGGGTGATCATGTATTTTTTAAGGTGAAAGCCAACAAAAGTTCCCTGAAGTTGGGAAATTTTTCCATGTTGGCAGCCAAAGATTGTGGACCCTTTGAAATCCTAGAGAGGATTGCACTAGTATCTTACATGATTACATTACATGCATCTATGATTATTCATAATGTATTCCATGTATCATTTCTCAAGAAGTATATACCTGATGTTAATCATGTTATTTATTGGAATGTGATTCAGGTGGAGCAAGGAAGCACTTTTCAAGTGCATTCAGTACACATTCTAGACTGGAAAATCAAACAGCTCTGGAATCGAGCCATAAGGCTTGTAAAGGTCCAATGGACTTGGTACGGTCCTGAGGATGCCACATGGGAGCATGAAGATGTTATGCAGGAAGAATACCCACATATTTTTTAAGATTTTGGAAATCTTGTTAATATGATGTAAGTAAGATGCATTGAGGAAAGAGCATAAATAAGGGGAGGGGATTGTAATACCCCAAGGCCGAGCCCCTGCTGAATTGTAATGATTTTTATAGGCTGGTTATCCAAGTGTTATAAACTGGGAGGATTATATGTTTATTAGGCCAAAGATCCTTGATGCTAAAGGCCGGGAGCCTAATTTTTGTATATGTAAATACAACATCATTAATAAAATTGCATCTCTGTGTGTAGAGTGACCACAAAGAAAGAGTGATGGGGGAATAAGCTCCACTATGTAGGGAAAGGGAAGGGGGCTAAGAGGCTAGGAAAAAGGGATAAGCTAGAGATCTTATTGCCAAGGGAATATTATAATATATATTTTCCTAAAAAATAAGGTTTGGGGAATAAATACATGATATCCTAAGTTCCTTTGTGGAGGAGGAACGAACTCCAAGTGGAGAGGAATGGATTCCAAGTGGAGAGGAATGAGATTCTAGGAGAGCCATGTGTCAACCTATGCACATGAAAATTTATGGGGGAAAATATGTTGTTGTGGGAGGTTCGTTCATCATTCTCATGAATTTTCTATCCCAGCTCTTTTTCACGCATGCACTCAGACACAGAACAGGCACACAACACCCATATTCCTTCATCGTTTCAACCTCTGCAAGCTCTGAACCTGTAACCCGTGAAGCTAACCCATTTTTCTATGAATCACAGTATAATTTTGTTGTGCCTAAAACTTATTTCATGCTTAGCCACTTTTTTCTCATGACCTGCGGTTTCCCTGCACTGGTGTGGCTTGTTGTCATTACCAGATCCCATATCCATTTTTCTATTGTATCTATCCGTCTGACTTGGAGCTAGGAAAAATAAGTAGGTTTCCATGCCTGTAGTTTGAAGAGGAAGGTTGTCAGGCCTGTGGGTAGAAGAAGAAGGTTGTCAGGCCCCTGAGAAACTCTCTCTAGGTGAGAGAGTTTGCTGGGGATGTGATTTATCCATGAGGTAGTCCAACAGTAGCTACAGAGCTATGAGAATTCCTGATCCAGCCTGTTGCTGAAGCTTTGTGTTGGAAGTGGAGGAATCGGTGGACTGTTGGACAATGAAGGTGTATATTCTTGGGGTGGGACATGCATGTGGGGAATGAGAGTCTGTGAGAGGTGGTCGTAAGTAGGCTCCTGGGAGGGAATCCTTCATGTTTCATTGTGAATCTTTCCATATTCTCATCCTAGCATAGGATTCCCTTTACCCTGGGTGTAGTTTGGTCCCATCTCGGGGGTGACCCACTACTGATAGCTTGGAGCAGTGTGGTATAAGGCTAGGAGGTTTGTGGAAGGACTTCACGCAGTCGGTGACTTTCGTCATAAAAATATAAGTACCAATTATATGTTAATTTATGTTGTGTATCTTGTACATGCCATGATTTTCTAATATTGCTTGTATAGGTTGTTTATAGCAGATTGTTGTGTTTTCCGCATTTAATTGTGTGTGTGTATATATATATATATATATATATAATGCATATCATTTGTTTAAGAATATATGTATAATGTTCCGCAGGAACTTTGTATGCCCTAACCTAGCAGGTTATGCCTGGGTCTGGACAATTTAATTATCAGAACAGAGTTGAAGAGTTGGTTTTGTATTCACTGCAAGTGAAATTTCCTAGAAGAGAGGCTGGGGGTGTTACAGTGCACACGTTATAAATATTTTTCATGTTCTAGAACATGTACATGTGTTACTAAAGCGTGCACACATTCTATCATGTGTACATTCCTAAAACACACAATGTTATTTTAACTAATTTTTTTCCCAGGTATATCCTTCTCTTGCAAGTGGGGATATTAGTGACATTAGGAGGATTACAGAATTAAGTATTGGACCTGAGGTCCTTGACATGGTAAGGAAAGGAAAATTGGGCCTTAGATCCTAAAGGTTGCCTCTAGGTATTAATGTCCTAGATCAATACTCAAGTGTTGAAACTTTCTCTTTAGGCCTAAAATGTAGTTCCAGAG
>ML797387.1:106382-117509 GCA_009831015.1 Picea engelmannii
TCTTGTAACCATTTGCGGACGAAATTTCAGTCATAACAACGACCTAGACCTATACCATGACCATGAACATGGTTATGACCTAGACCATGAACTAGACCTAGACCATGACCTAGAGCTTGACCTAGACCATGACCTAGACCCCCCTAGCTTCCATATAACCATAGTCATAACCTAAAATCTACCCTTAACCCCCTTCACATGGTTTAATGATGATTATGGTATGTTGATTCTTCTTTTTTATTTTAATACAAGCATAATCATTTAGTAGATTTGATATTCTTTATATGGAATATTTATCCTTCTTTGAATGTTTTTCTTAATTCATTTTTAAATCATTTTATATTTAACATTTATTACCTTTTTGTTTATTTGATTAGATTTGATTTTCAGGTTTTCTCATAAATCTCTAGGATTTCCCATTGTTTGATTTTATATTATTAGAAATCCATGATTGAGATTTGTTCTTATGATATTGGCGTAGATTATGCATTATTGTAACACTTATCTATTTGTATGTTATTTGTCTTGCTCTCTACCCCTCTCACACTCAAATACTCTCTCTCTAGCCCCCTCCTTTGTCCCTCTCTCCCCCTCCCTCCCACTATCTCTTCTCTCTCTCTCTCTATCTCTCCTACATGTACCATATCTCCCCCACCTTTCTCTATCTGCCCTCTCCTCTTGGTATTCCTCTCTACCCTCTCACACTCTCAAAAAATACACCTCTACCCCATTTTCTCTCTTTACCTCTTGCATCTAACCCACAACCCTTGCACCCACATCTTGGTGCTAAAACCATTTCTCTATGTTTTAAAACACTTTAAATCACAAGCCCTTAGGTCCTAGTTGTCCCCAAACCGCTATACATCTTTATTCATAAATATGTCTAGTCTACAATAAATGTTATATATGTTTCATTAAGAGTGCACATGAACTCTTGTGACTTGAAATCCTTGAGGTTGGGCGCTCATCTCTACCTAGCAGGAATGTGTGTGCATTCCTAGAACACACACACATTATAGGAATGTGTTTGCGTTCCTTCTGGGAAGTTTTATGTTCCAAGAACACTGCTCAACCTCTTCTATCTAAAAAAATTGAACAATCCTGACATCTACACAAAAAAATAGCAAGAACAAACAAGTTTTTATTCTTTTTGTCTTGTTGTTCAATTCATAGACAATTTTTTTCTATTGCAATACAATTGTTGGAATAATTGGAAGAAAAATTTGTCCAAGTAGAATTGGAATTATTGATTGTGTATTCTTGTGTAATACCAAGACAAATTTGTCCAATTGGAATTGTTAGTTATGTCTCCGTGTGTAATTCCAAGACAAATTTGTCCAATTAGAATAGGAATTGTTAGTTGTGTCTTCTTGTGTAATACCAAGAAAAAATTATCCAATTGGAATTGGAATTGGTAGTTGCGTCTTCTTGTGTAATACCAAGAAAAAATTTCCCAATTGGAATTGGAATTGTTAGTTGTATCTTCTTGTGTAATACCAAGACAAATTTGTTGTGGTGTGCTTGAAAGACAATTTTTCTCTTTAAACATGGGGAACCTATGAAATAGAGGTAGAAATTATTCGAGGAAAGAAACACGCATTGAAAAGGTAAATGAAGAAAGAGAAAATGCAAGGTTACATATGTCAAAATGTAGGCTTTCATAAGAAGGAAATCCAATTTCTAGCATAATAGATTCCATTGTTGTTTCTCCTCCATCACCACAAGAAAAGAACATGAGTTCAATAGATACCAATCCAATCAGTATCTCATCAAGACAAGTTTTTGTGGATGACCATATGATGAAGGATTTTCTTGGAGTTGATTATACAAAGGATGAAATTAGAGAGAGAATTGGTGCACAACATTATGGTGAAGAATTTTGTGTGATGCAACCTCTTGTTGTATAGTCAAACGTTCCAGAAACTATTCATGGGCATGTCCACTCTCCTCCTAAAATTGATAGTCCAGTGATTGATGAGGAAAGAACTGCAACATTTTTAACTCCAGAGTAGGGAGGTCAAGAGTTTCAAAATAGGGGTTCATCATCCCTACCTAGATTGAACAATGTGCGATGAAGAACTCCTAAATTCATTCGAGTGGATGAAAGTGGTCTAGAATCACTTGAAAGTAAGTTACCTAACCATACTATTCGTTATCATTCTTATAAAATCATTGAAGAATATTTTGAACCAAAATATGATGTCTTTAAATGTTAATTATTTTTGGCTTTGTTAAAATATAGAAGTTTGACTGTTGTTAGGAGAATTTTAGGCATTAAAATAGTCAAAAGTTTAGAAATAAGTCATCATATTGATGGAAACCTTGTGGATGATTTTCAAATAATTTGTAATAAATCTCGTTCTAAATATCGTAATTCAGCCCAACATGTCTTGTCACAATCAATTATTAGCAATATCACAAGAAAACATTGTTTTGTCCAAGAAACCTCTCATCTCATGAAATGAAATATAAAAACCCTTAGAAAGTATTCTAATGGATGAGATAGCCTCGACATAGGTGCCCCAACAGATTTGTGGGCCTTCATTGGTAGGATACCTCATTCTGACATGAAGTTAATTGGAGTAGTTAAGAGAGTAGTATAGGATTTATGGCATGAGAACACTAGGCCTTCTTCCAACCAAAAAGATGTACTAAAATTGAGAAGGGGATTTAGGGATCATGAACAAAATATTAAACACTTTATTGTCATTACATAGACATAATTGTATGAGAGATTCAAAATGGTACATAGTACACTTAACTTAGGACAAATATCTTTCCATAAATGCAAGCCTTGGTATGTTTGAAAAACATAATTCGCAACACATGTTGTTGTAGATATCACATTGAGTATGGTTATTATTATGACAAACACACACACACATATTTCGTGTATTTCATAACACCCTTTTGCATAAATGCTCAGTTATATTTTTTCCATCATCATCTAGATACTTTATTCACAACATCTTGTGTACAAGGCTGGAGGGTTGTATATTTTATTAAAAATCTTGTTTATATGGGGCATGCCCTAGGTTCGGTGGAATGGAATTACTAAGAAAGTGCATCCATGTAAGCAATGAGTGTAACACACCCAACCACTTAAGTACCTTTTTAAGGAATGGGGCATCAAAATTTATCTTTCCTTAAACATTGTGAATCCTCTATACGAGGTCTTCATCCTCTTCTACTCACCCGTAACATTCTAACGACTGCTACCAGTCTCAAATCCGAGCTATGGGTTGCAAGTTATGGCCACCTAAAGCTCTTCAGTTTTCATTGGTCGAGGGCCACATGGTGCCCACAAGTGTCCACCTCATATGTACCGTCTCCAAATTCCTACATCCACTATGGAAGTCCATCCACCATTCAATCCAATGTCAGAACTTGATTCTCATTGAACACATAAGCTAGAGGGGAGTTCAACATTCAACACTTCAATGTTGAACCCCTCTTTTCCATCCTATGTGAAAATCCTGTTGAGTCCCAAAATCCAAAAATCCTGAAGGACCATGAAATCTCACCATGTGGCTACAACCTTTGGTCCTTTTGGCTTATCTATGATGTTGTACCCCAATCTTCCAGAGTCCCGAAGTTCCGGACTCCTCAAGGGTCCACACTTACACGTGGTGATGCATTATACATAGAGATAGGGACAGGTGGGTCTGGCCCTTCGGCCAATTTATCCCCAACGTTCCATCCTCCCAATATTTCCAAAGTCCTGAACTCCTGGAGTCTCGAGTACTCTACCAACCTTTGGTCGGGAATTCATGCACTAGGAGGATGAAATGCGACAAAGGAAAGGGGTGACATGTGTCCTTTTCAAGGGGTGACATGTGTCTCGTTCTAATGGGCACATAGGGTATGTTAAACATAAAAATCAAGGTGACATGTGGAACGTCATTCGTGGGTCCACATCACTCTAGAATAATATCCCTCCAACATCCCTTACATCCCACGATCGAGATGAATCCACGTAGATCCATGAATTTACGGCTCACATTACTTCGTAACTTCAGAGTTTTGGGGTTTGGTGTGCATATTCCTCTTTACTCCCAAAGTGGTCAACACCAGGTTGACCATGGTTTGGATCCAACGGTTAGAGGGGATCCCGAATGATCCTTTTCTCCCGGAGTAGGAGTTCACTAAAGTGCTACACGTGAATCCTTCCACTGGTGGATTGAATGGTTGGGAGGGGTTCTCTATGGAGTCCCTAGATCAATGGATCATAACTCTAGCTTAGGGGTCCCTTGGTCTCGGTATTAGGCCACTCATAGAGAGAAAACTATCAACCTGAAACCCATTGGCAAGATACATGGAACATGCCTTAGGTCATCAACATCTCTTTGCTTTGCCACAAAGCCACCACACATGGCATCCTCATCGCTCGAAATGTGGACCCCCATGCACTACCGATGTGATACACACATCCCCACGAATAGACGGCTAAGAGGGATCCTGAAGGGTCCAAAGATCAATGGTCCAAAATACTTTGAAACTCTAGAGGTTTTGGTGTTATAACTCCTTTTCTCTCCCGAAGTAGTCAACGTCGTGATGACTACCATGTAGATCCAATGGTTGGGATAGTTCTCGGGTGTCCTCAGATCTACGACCTGCATCACTTCATGACTCTGAAATTCAAGATTTTTGGCGGTTGTGAAGTTGTAACATCCCAGAGTTATAGACTCTTAGAGCTCCAAAGTCAATAAGAGCTTAACTCCTTTCGGACTAGTGCAGGGTTCCTAGATGTTGGTCATATGGGTCCTTTGAGATTTCTCCTAGGCTACAAACTTAAATCTTGGATGTGAATTTGTTAAGGCCATGGGCATGAGTCTATGGTATCTTGGGAAACTGGTTTGAAGGAAGCGCCTTCCATTTATAGATCTTAATCTCTAATTCGGGGAAAAAGGTATTTTCGAAGGATCAACGGGGTTGTAGCAGTCCTGTAGAGTCTTCCTTGACTCGAGAACTGTGAGGTTGTTCCTTGGGAAAACAACTTGAATATTTTCCAACCATCCCAGAGGAAAAACTTTCCATCTTACAACCATTCTAATGCAACAATTTACAGAAGAAAAATATGCCTTATTACCATTAATTTCATGAGAGGCACAATGTATCACAATCACAGAAATTCAAATCATACAATCCAATTTAAGTGTGTTAGCTCATGAAATGTTCCATTTCAGTTTGCTATCAAATTTTTTGAGTCTTAAGTTTTGTAATGTTTTCTTGGTATTAGGTGTTAAGAATAAGTCATGATGTAAAAGAAAAACATAAGTTTGGTTTCTTCCAAATAATCTCTCATTATGACCAAAGTCCCAAGTGAGCTATGCTAAGAAGGTTTCATGTCATGTTATCATGATGTTTTGTCATGTAAAGGTCATTAGTTAAGAAATGTGTTTCTTTAGAAGAGGAAGTTGTGGAGGATATTGTACAGCTGAAAGATATTTCACCTTCCAAGCTAGTCCCAAAGTCAGCTCAGGGGCCTAAAACTAACATGTCCCAGCTCCTTAAGAATGCAGATAGACAACTCAAAGAGGCACAAGCAGAAAACCTAACACTAAAGCAAGAAAGTGAACATATTAAGGTTGAAGTAACTAAAAAATTATATGTTTGGAAAGATGAGTTTAATAACATCATAAGGAACAGGGTTGTAGGTTGGATAGGTTGCAGGCATCCTGGTGCAAATTCAAAATTACCAGCATCAACCTCATAGCCATCAGATACTCCATGATATTTTTTTTCTTTTTTGGAGGTCAGGAAAGGAGTGTGGTCACTTTATTTTCCTTTGGCACTGTGAACTGGCACATGCGCTGTGAACTGAGATAGGTGCTGCAAAATTCATTGCAGAATTTCATGTAGCCGCTGCTTTTATAGATTTTATCATCAATCCAAAATGGTGATGTGGGTTTCTCTGAAATTGTTTTTGGAGGAAGCTGACATCCTTGTTGAGTTGCTAACGAAATTTTAGCCTGACCCAGTTTGACATTTGAGAGAAACAATTAAAACACTAGTGTGCTGCAGAATGTGCTGCAAACTCTCTGTTTTGCATAGTTGTAGGATATTCGCCTTGTTGGGAGGTTGCGACCTGTCAAGGATGGTTCAAATGAATTCTCATGGATAAGTTAGATGTCTAGGGACACCCTCACCTAAGTTGTATCTCCATTAAATACCTCATGCAATGAGTTGGAAGCAATTTATTAATGACTTCCAACAATTTACTGAAAATTAACAATTTGTTGGATATTTGTCTCTTTGATTGTTGACACCTATCTCCAAGGCCTAGAATCCATGAAAGAGATGGGATTCGACCTCCCAAAGACATTTTTATACTATTTTATATTTAATGAAGAAGGGAGCTCTTGGAGAGGGATTAGAATGAGCTAAGAGAGGGGTTCAATCTGGAAGACTCAAGAAGGTTTATGTAGCTTGAAGACTTGAAGACTGTATTTTTTGGATTCTTGATTCTTCAATGAATGAAATCATATTTTCCTTATTCATATCTACTTTCTGTGTATTTATGCCATTGGTGACTGATTCACATGGTTCTTGTTTCATTTAATGATTGAGAGAATCCTATCTTTCCTTTCATTAATGATATAAGTCTGCAAATGTACCTTTTCACTCTTATAGCTTTATCTTCATGTGTACCTGATGTATGTATGATTTTACAGTTTGTAGAACTTCTCCATATTGATTTAAACCTATTTAGTATCCGATTGAGTTCATTTGAATCCAGTTATGCTAGAATGCATTCCTAATTGTCTCAGGAGTGTAAGTCTTAATAGTCACATAGTTTGATCCATCATCGATAATTCTACTCGTTAAAACCAGATTTGTATGTTACCAAGATCACCCTACATACAACCTAAGGTGAACTCTTGGAGAGATTAAAAAGTGCACATGGTATATGAAGTACTTATATATTAAAATTTGCAACCAACCAATCGACTGTGGGTGTTTGCCTTTCCACCCAACCATAGGCTCAGAGGCATTCATTCTTAGCACTCTGGCCACCCCTGTGCAAAGCCATGATATCACTAGGGAACTTTTGTAGTTTCTCAGAGACTCTCTCTTTTGTAGTTTATTAGATTCTCCCTTAGCATCAAGCTTGCAAAAATTTTCTTAGGTTATGTCTTCTGCAGATTCTCAGAGATCCTTTCTCTTGTTCTATCTAGTAACCAGAACAACTTCTCAAGGTTCTAGTTCTTATTCTCATCTAGAGAGCCTCACACGCTATTACTCTTTTATTTTGCATATCTGGGTTGTGCATTCCCCTTGGTGCGTCTCCTTCTTGTCTGTCTTTGCAAATATTCTTGCACACCTTTATCCTCTTCGGGAAAGTTCTGGACCTCTCCTGTTCCTTTTGTCAGAAGGAAACTCGGGTTAGTCTAGGCCTGCAGGAAAAAATGCACTCGGTGGTACTCTGGGATGACATATTTCTGCCTCCTCAGCTAGACCCTCCATGCTTCCATTTAAGGGGGTAGTTTATTTTTCAACCAGCAGTCCTTATTTCA
Source organism: Picea engelmannii (assembly GCA_009831015.1). Classification (NCBI taxonomy): domain Eukaryota; kingdom Viridiplantae; phylum Streptophyta; class Pinopsida; order Pinales; family Pinaceae; genus Picea; species Picea engelmannii. The sequence goes on from ML797387.1 coordinate 113,900, forward strand.
TTAATTGATTTCTCCTTTGTATTAGGATGAGGCTTATTATTTCTAACAAAGATAATTTGGGTCATTTTGACATAATGAACCCTCTCTAAAGTTCCCTTGCTCTTTTCCTCTAGTGATATCATGGCCAGTACTTCAAGGCTTCACCCCCACAGTCAGTCGTTGGAAATATAATAAAAAATGCATTTACAACGTTCACATGCCATAGCATGGTAATCCTAATTAATTATTAATTACAAGTTGGGGGAAACATGGGTATTACAATCCCCTCCCCCTTAAAAAGGAACACCATCCTCGGTGTTCTTTCTCAATAACACATGTCGTGCCTTTATCGTTTAGTTGATTTAGAAATATTGATGCTATTTCTTAGTCATGTCCTTTTCACACTCTTGGCCTTTTTCACCTACCTTCAATAATATTGGACAACAACCATATTAAGCACAATTTCATGCGAAAACATTTTATTGTTTTGAAAAATTCAAGAGGAAAATTTTCATAATCTAGCACAATAATTATTTGTACAGTCCATGGATTTGCATCTACATGGATATCTTGTAATATTAACTCATTATTTTTCCTTGACATACCTGTTATAACCGTAATTTGCACCAGATATGATTACCTGGCATCAAGCCATCTCATTTTACATATTTTTCCAAGCCACTACTGAACAACTTCTTAAAAACACCCTTTTTTGAAGGCATACATGCCCTGCTCCACTACTGCACGCGTGTATACGCTAGCTGACCCACTAAAACCCGCGTATACCTAAAAAGCATGAAAAATAGAAATTTGTAGATAGAACACACAGTTTCAGGTAAATTACCTAAGCCATTTGACTGCCCATAGCCAGTCACTTGACCAAATACCTATCCCTTTCTAGCCTATAAAAGAAGGGGTAGGGGTCCCATTTGGAAGGAAAAAAATAATAGTAAAAAAACTCTACCTGATTTAGCATTCCCCTTGCCCCAAACTTTCACAACCATTGTGTGAAGAGAATCACATACGAAGGTAGTTGGAGCACAGTTGAAGAGAATCCCAGGACCAGATTCGAGGATCAGTGGTCGATCTCACTATTGTAAGTTACTCTTGTGGGATTAATAAAAAGAAGTGATTTTCTCGTCCCGTCATATGAGGTTTTTAATGTTCAAATTTGATTATATTTTGATAGAATCTATAACCCATTACTTCATAGATCATATGCATGTTTTGAGTTATTTGTTTGTCTATTTGTGAATGCAGGTCAGCTTTGGGAGGAGATTTGTAGTCAAGGAGTGACCGAATGTTAAAGGATCAACATCAAACACATAAACTAAGGTAAAGTAACTTGATCTTTTTAACCTTGTATTTACACATGAATAATGGGGTTTAGTATTGGGATGATGGTAAGAAGTAGGAGACTTTAGGTCATTTTTGCATGCATTACAAAACCCTTAATGCTAGTCCATAGGGGTATTTCCCATTCACAACAGAATTGGCGACCGTACTGGGGAGATCTCTAGGGTTTTTGGGGATGCTTTATGGGTGTTTTTAAATTGGTTTTAATACCTTTTTACTGAGTTTCTGCGAGATTATGAGCTAGTAGGGATTCTAGTCTTCCATACCAGTAATCCCTTATTTCTCCGCTTGACTGTTTTTCTTTTCTTTTCTGGGAAGCTACAAAGGCATACGCGGCCTGTAGAAGGCCTACACGTGTATACACATGCCATAACTTCACACAACCCACGTATATACGCTGGCTGCTGAAGGATCAATAGCATGTCTGAGTCCATTTATTTTTTATTTATTAAAAAGAGAGTCAGCCATCCTCTTCCCTGTCAGAAGTGATCCTTCTCAGGGGTTTTCTGGATCTAGTTCTGGTCTCTGTTGTTGCAGTCTGTAGCCTAGGTATAACCTCATATTAACTTTGTTTTATCAAGTTTCCTTGCATCTTTTTYTGTCAAAGTAAGTTTCTGTATCTTCAAGGGACTCTGGTTCTCAATACCAGTACTCCCTGCCAGTGCTTGATTACTTGTTTTCAATTTTTTGAGGAGTTGCATAGGAGCACACGACCTGCAGTGAGCCTGGACACATGCATACACACCCTGAACTTGCATAACCCATGTACATACGCTTGTTGTTGAACTGTCAGTAGCGTACCTGTTGAGATTTTTTTTTTAGAAGAGGCAGTCGTCCTCTTCCCTGTCAATAGTCACACATCTCAAGGATTTTCTTGATCTAGTTTGGGTCTCTGTCATAGAAATCTGTAGCTTAGGTTTGATTACAACATAGCTTCCTTCTTCTTTAAAAAATTTCCTCTGTTTTTTTGTAATAGGGTTTTTAGACAAGTTTTAGAGTCTATTTCAATCAGCTTGTTTGTTATTTTCAGTAACTCTTTGTGATCTGCGCTTAGGATAGAAGTCATTTCTTGGTCTTTACTTGTTGTCCTTTTTCCTTTTTTGATTTTTAAGCATTGAACAATAAAAAAAAAAAATGTTTCTTGGTTTGGTTAAGTAGTTGGTTGTTTGCATTAATCATCAGGAAAAAGATTGCTTTCATAAATTATTGGCTAATTGACTTAGGACAATAAATAACTTGTAGTCAAGTGAAAGTTTGTTTTGATTTTTTCAGTTAAAAGATCTTAGATTTTTTTTTTGAAAAGTTGGTTAAAGAGTTTGAAAGTGCAAATTTGAATTTGTGAAGAAGTAATTTGTTCCCAGTTTCATTATATGCTCTTCTATTTCATCTCTAAAAAACATCACTAGTTTCACTTTCTTTTCCTTTGACTTAAGACAACCACTAAAATTAACAATTAATTAAAATCAACTAGACTTTATGTTTGTAGGGTCCATCAACTAGTCTAGGCTAGAGCCTTGATTTAGCAGTGGAGAGGAAACTCTTCAAGGCTACAAAAAAAAACATAAGAGTCTGTGATAGGGAGTGTTAAAAGTCTAGTATCGTGAAAGTTATCCAGGACCCCCCTCTAACATAGGGGCTAAACAAGAGGTTGCATACGGAAAGGTAGTGGAGATATCCTCTCCAAAGTCGGACCAAGCGTAGTGGGGAACACATATAGAGGGTTTATCTTGGGATTCCGTTGATCGCATTTTCCACAGAGCTTCGTGGGTCTCGAATCTATTCGAGGTCCTCAGTTTTCATCCATAACACTTGCTTTTGATACCCTTGATAGGTTTCAGGCTTGATACCCTGCTCATTGTTGTCCACCCGACTATCGACTGTACCTGCCTGGTGACTTTTTGCGTGCTAGCAACCTAGTTGCCTATCATTTTAGTGACTTACACAGGTGACTATGGGGGTATACCACAATACCTAGGATAGACATTGGGCCATGATTTGAAGAGTATACCGAGAGGGTGCTTCCGTATTCAATTTTCACTTGCACTGGTAAGTTGCTCTAGTGTTGGTTGTTGTAACTGTTCTTCCAACTAGCTAGTGAATGCTTGTTTTATCTCATAGGTAATTTTTCTAGTGTGTGCTAGTTTTCAAATGATTATAGATAGACCTAGTGTGTCTTTGATCTTCTCACACAGTGGAGGATCAAGAGTTCCGTTGGTCGCGAAGGCTTTTGGGCTTGTTGCTGGTTGACCTCGAACCCCCCCTGCCACTGCTAAGG
>ML797387.1:154303-169224 GCA_009831015.1 Picea engelmannii
CCGACTGTGGATGGTCTTGCCTCTGGTTGAGGACATCGTTTGGTCCTTGAAAAGTCCACTGGACGCACTGGCCCCACATCTACACATAACATATGCATATCTGTCAGATACTCTGGTTTACAAAAAAATTATGATATATACAAAAAACATAAAAATTAAATAACTTTGAAAAAAAATCATACCTAGCTCTCCTCGTACTGCTCCGGGAGGTACACCCATGTCAGGATCCCTGGAAAAGTTAATTCTTGCATAGGGATAGTCCTCTATCGTCGGGATCTGCCGAGACCACCAGTCAAAAAACTTTTCATCAAAGGCCTCAATAGTCCTCCCTCCCCCCTGTCATGGCAACAACGCCGCCCATATGTTTACTGCTGGATAAGAGGCTACGTGCCCTCATACGATCTCCCTTGGGCTCAGACTAGGTACCCTCTCGAAGAAGAAATCACAAAGAATAGTCCCAAAACCAAAGTTTTTGTGCCTCCGCATACGACACTCTGTTATATGCCTTTTCATGCATTCGAGTAAAGTGGTACTCTATTCAAAAATTTGTGCATTTAAGCTCTGCACCGCACAATTCATGTGCGCTCAAGAAGCCTGATGTAAAGAGGTGGATCCAATGATCCGCCCAATGAGTAACACTATCTCTTTCAGCGATAGATTGTTGATCTTGTGTATCGGCACCTAAGTGCGCACTTTATCTGTGTCGGCTTCACAATGGAGTCCAATAAACTCTGCTATGTTGTGAGGTCCTGAGGGAAAAGTACGAAAGTTGACTAGTTCCCCTCTCCTCGAGAGGCCAATCAGAAATTAGATATCTTCAGTTGTTGGAGTCAATGACTGTCCCTCAAGCATGAATGCCTCCACATCCGGGTTCCAGTAATCTATCAAGGCATTCAACAACCTAGGTTGTGCCCGCATGAATGCACTCTGGAAGAAATTAAATAAGCCACATTGAGCTAATGCAGCGACAACATCAGGGTCATCTGAGACCACATAATCAAAGTCCTCATGCTCCCTCTCTCTCCAGTGAACATACATCCTGCAGTTGACAAGTTCAAGAGGGATTAGCTCTTGCATTTTTTAATTTTTTTCATATGTTGGATGGTATACATGGGTTGTAATGTACACAGTCGTGGATGCCCGCGTGCAGTATTTTCTCTGCACGCGGGCATACGCTGGCTGTCATAGGACAACCCGCGTATACATAGAGCTGACCATTTTAAAGGTCAACGCCCCCCCCAAAAAACAAAAAAAAATTCTTAAATAAAGTATTGAGATGCAAGGGGGGTTAGTATGTACTTACTTGGTCCAATCGGAAGTTTGTTTCGTCCACCGAAGCTCCCGGAATAAACTCTTTTTACAAAGGGGTGTTTTTGGCTCCACAATCAATTTCTCAATTAACAATGGTGATAATGAGCTACCAGCTTATGTTTATAGAACTTTTGGCCCATAGGATCAATTGACACAGGTGGAGGAAATGAAGTTTCAGGTACTATATCAAGTGGAAGACTTGAATCAATTGGAGGGGGGTCTGTTTCATTTTTTAATGAGCTTGACACAAACAATGAACTATTCTCATGGTTATCTATTTCATTTTTTAACGAGCTTGACATAGAAAGAAAACTATTCTCTTGAACCTTGACCATGGATTCCAAGAGGTCTTCATCGGACGAAATAATAATTCTCTGGAAATAATGTATGTCAAGAGACTCAATAGGGGTAATGAGGGAAATATCAAGCTCCAAATTCCCCATTGAATAGCTCACCATGTCAACTACTGGATTTGAGTCTAAAGAAGTTGATCATACAGTGAGAGGATCCTTTTCATTAGTAGTTGAAGGCTTGGGACATGATACCACATAATTAACCTATGGTGGGGGGAATATCACTTTAATATAAGGAACATTTAGGGAAGTTGGATGGTTGAAAACCATATTAGGACTAGCAAACGAAATTTGGTCAATATTCACAATGTTTCCATTGTGAGGGAAATGCATCACTTGGAAGAGTGTGGACACGAAAAATTACATAGCATAGATGTAGTCCCACCCAAGGAGTAAATTAAATTCCATGGGGACTTGGACTACCATAACATGGATACAGATATTTTTCCCTCATAAGGTAATGGGGAGTTGAGGAAGGAAACCTAAAGTTTCACAATATCTTTTATTAAAATCCAACAGATGATGGGTAACCGACACAAGCTGATGGGAAACCATAGCTTGCCAAGCGGTTGAGGATAGAATTCTAATAGGATATACTTCATCTACAATAGTGAAATGTATGATCATATCATAAACCTACACAATCATTTGGAAAGGCATGCAGGAAGGATGGAGAGGCTCCACCAGCCTATTCCAATCAAAGGAAATGACCTTATTACTTGGAGTGGGTTACATTGAAATGGGTGAAATTCTCCCTTTTCCAGAGGAATTTAAAGTGACAAGAAAAAACTAAGTGGTATCCACTTCACTCTCCAAGGGAAGAGTGGCATCGAAAAATGATTGAATCAGACCAACCACTTCATCAATCGATGGTTGGTTGGGAGAGGAATCATGCGAAGCAGCTCGAGGTTGTTGGTGGGAAACAACAATGTATCCAAACAATTGTGAAGATTCATCCATATGAAGGAAAAGGTAAGTGAGTTTCATAACCCAACATAACTGGAAAGGAATCCTTACTTTACCCTTTTCTCCCCCAACTTTATGATCATTGGTTGACGTGCTATCACCAGCATGACTTGTAGTGGTTGGCGACACGGGTTGTTGAGAACTCGTGGACCACACTTCTAAGACATTGGGAATACTAGGGCAGCGATTAAGAAGGTGGTGGCCCTTACAAATAATACAATGGAATTTGGGCTTGTGACCTATGTTGGTAATATTTTCAACATTATCAACACTCATGACAGTGGCTGGTTGATTTCCCCCTTGCTTGTTTTTCTTCTTGTTGTTCTTCCTTTTCTTCTTCTTATTATCCACCTAGTTACTAGAATAAAGTCTTTCACCAAGCGAGGAAGAATAAAGGGAAGAAGAAACGACAGGTAAAGAAGGAAAAGGGTCAACAAGAAGTTGATGTTCTTGAGGTGGAGAGCTTGCTTGAGCAACAATAGGGACATTTGGGGTCACGAGAGTGGAAAACAACCATACTAGTAATCCCATAGTGAAACCAAGAAGATTCAATGAGGCGATTTAGGGAGGACCAATGTTTCCAAAACCAGGAAAATCATAAGATTCCCCATGAAAATTATTGCCTTGGTTGGTAACCTCAAGAACCGTTGTTGTGGACGTGGATTCAACCTAGGGTCTGCTAAACGTCAAAGAGCACACACTACCAAAATCCCTATAATATAAGAGCAAGAAAACAATTCCCTTATGACAAGGAGAAAGGAAGTAAGGACCTTCTGCAGACGGGAGATGAGGCCATCAATGAAGAAACAAGAAACAATTACAATAACCTTCATGCAATAATCCCCCAAGGTGCAAGTAATATCCCACAGGAAAATACCCTCTCGGGTTGCTAAAGAGGATCTTGAACATCTGTCGCAGGTACCACAAGTAACCCTCCTTGTGGTATGAATCCCCCTCGTAGTCACCAGTGTGGAATGTTAGGATATTTTACTATATTTACCAATTCACAATGAACGGTCGGGGGCAGGGGGTACAGTCAACATTCAAGAATAAAAAATGGGCATGGGAATGTTAGACACAAATCCACAACCCAAAACTAAGAAGAAGTGGCATCACCTCGAGGCTCTACCACTCTTGAAATCCCCAAAAGTTTGATAGTCCCACTAGGCAAATGGAAGAGGGCAAATCTAAACCATTCACTTCACTTGACCTCTTGTTTGACTCCTGTGTGAGAGGATATTTCCTGACTAATATTAATTTTTACTACTATATTTTACACTCTCTAGCATTCTATAGTCTCATTCTTGTGGCCTTGAAGAGTTAACTCTACACCCTACTATCAAGGCCCTAAAATCCTAGACTTGTTGGTTTTCTATCAAAGAAAAAAAGTCTAATTTATTTTAGATTATGTGCCTCATTCCTTTTAATGGTTGTTTGTTACTCATTAGGGAAATATAAAGTGGACTATATGGTGTTATGACTTGACTCTAAATTGTGCACAAAAATGAAATGCAAAGATTTCATTTTTTATGCATGCTAGATATGGTAAAGAGGAGAGTATTTTTCTTTCCCATATGCATATTCCCAATGCAATTTACTTCTCTCTAAAGTGCAAGATTGATCATGCCCCTCTAAAATGAAATATTTTCTTTTGTTTTTTTTTTAAATGAAATGAAATAACTTCAAATGCAACTTTTTTTATTCCTTACTTTGAAACAAAATGAAATAATTCAATGACGATGAAAAGGATCATGAAGTAGAAAGACGCAAAAAAACATGCACTCAAAAATTTGACAAGAACTCAAAGAATTAAAATGCAAGAAAGCCTCCAACACACATTCAAACAAGAACCCAAAAATGTAAAGTAAAGGAAAACCACTTTTTAAAACCTCAAAATTCAAGTAGAAAAGATCAGAGATAAATGAAAAGTCATATCAAGGCCAAAGCGTTTAGGAGTTCACTCAAGGGATTAGATTTTTTCCCAAAGGACAAGAATGAGAAACTCAAAAACAAGGCTTAATGCAATATATGCAATCCCCAAATCAATGAAAAGGACTCCAAAAGAAAACAAGTAAAGCACCTACAAGGCCTTGGAATCAAGGTGACAGAAATTTGAATGCCTACAACTTAGAAGGATCCAACTATTAATGGCATAAACTTGGCCAAAGGATTGATTTAACCTAGGACATTCATGTACACTTCACAATTTGATAAGATATGGAAATTCAAAAGAGGCAACAAAAATATGATAATCAGTTTACTTTAATCAATAAAATCCACAATCATTCATGAAGGACTTTGATATAAGGTTTTGAGATAGAAATCTGACAGAAAATAGGCAAGGAAAGATAAGAATACACTCAGAGAGAGAATTATCTCCCCTATAACATTTCATACATGGTGATGATCAAGGTGTCATCTCTCCCCAAGAGACGTAGATAGGAAGATAATCAGGATGTTATCACCTCGTATTCCCTTATAAGTGGGATGAAATATGGGAAGTGGTGAAAAAGACACAAACCTCACCCAAATCTGAGTAACAGTCGAGTTCTTGACTCAGTAATATTCCTAATAGGGGAGAATTCAAATAAGATGCATATAGTCCAAAAATATCAAGCCACAAAAAAATTCAAAGGGCTATAAAACACTAAGGAAATATTAAAATGAGTTATTCCCATGAGGAGTTTCCAGTTTCTATTGTGGAAATGTTTCCCCTGTGAAAAGGTGAAAACCCCCTTGGATCAAGACTCCTTTAATCCAATAAAGAAGGTAAAAAATGGTTCCCTACTTTCCCCTTAAATCTATTTTATATGCCCATATACAAGATGAAGAGAATATGAGAGAATGGGATAGATAACCTACCTCCTTTCAGTTGGTTGTCCTTGCTACTCCATCCCTTGACCTGGACTCCCAAGCTCCTGGTGCAAGAGAAATCCTGCAAGAGACAAGACATTAATACTTCCTTCTTCCACAATATATTGTTAGGAAAAATATATCTATCTGTATTGAACTAATAAAAAAATATACATCGATACAATAAACAACATAAGCATGAGGGGAATAGGCCAAGTTATATTATAAGGAAAGAAATAAAGAACTTCCAACTTTGGTGTTGATGTTTTAATAGCTCTTCCAAGCTCTCCTTTACAACCCTTTGAATGTTACAAGACCATCCATATGATACTCTAAATTTATTCCTCCTTTCACCCAAGAATGGCCTCCATTATATAGGAACTGAGGCATAACAACCATAAGACAATTTGAGAAGAGGTTCGATCAAATGAGGATTTATATTATCAATTTGGTTATCAAGTTGAGATTTGTCTTTTTCTAGGATGGAGAGGACAAAGATGACTCGACTCCTTGACCAAAACAACTTAATATTCTCAGATATTACTTCTAAAATAAGGTTTGACTGGTTGTAACCACTTCATCTCTCCCCTAGAACTGAGCACAGGGTGATAGTGTTGTTCTCCTAAAACTAGGAAAGGAGAAATGACAAGGGTGTTGCGTCTCTTTTGTCACTTGAGTAAGAAAATTAGAGATTCTTTCAAGCCCAGTTGGGTTAGCTAGGCAAGACAACAGTAAAGGAAAGGATTAGAAATATAAATCATGCAAGATGAACAAAAAACTAAACTAATAACAATAAAAGGAATTAAACTAGAGTGCATAAGATCATTGGAACAAGAAAGAAACAAGACTCATGCCACCAATGGAAAGGAGTATATTAGTGGAAGTAAAACACCAAAGAGAAAGTGAGACTTTGGGTCCGCTCTTCCTCCAAGGGAGGGCTCTTGAACCCCCAAGATTGAGCTCTTCTTACAACTTGAAAACTTGAAAGAAATGGTGAAAGAATCCCAAGCTAATTCACTCAAAAGGTGATGTGAATAGTTCAAATGGAATGATGATATTATGCTCTTGATAAGAAAAGAGGATTCCCCAAGAGAATAGCAACAACATAACCTTACAAATTAATTCCTTGAAAATGTAGTGCACCCATGGCCTCTTTTTATAGAATAACTTTGAGCATTATTCAACTAGCCTTTAGTGTGAACAAGGGGCCATTTAGGGCACCCTTAGGTCTTTAACCAGCCACCCAGCCGGATTTAGTCAAGATTTGGATGTCAAATCGACTTGGAAGCTGAACCAAAAGTGGGTGGGAAGCCAAACAACATCATAAATGCATCGTTCTGATGTGTGCGTGGCTTTTAGCGTCCACAGTCGCACCTCGGGTGCATGTGCGCTTTTCGGGAGTTTTCGACTGGCGCATGTGTGCACGCATCCTGTATATCCTTAATGCATGCATATTTTATAACTGGTTGTATAGTTTTGGGCCTTTTGGAAATGAATTTTTGGTAATTTTTGGTCCATGGGTGAACTAACAACTGTTTGAAGATGTTGGATTCCTGTAACCATTTGGGGATGAAATTTCGGTGATAATATATGCCCCCTGATGGATGAGGTTAGGAGCATACGTATAGCCGAAATTAATCAATGTTTTTTCTACTGAGAGTACCATTGTAAGAAAGAGTGATAATGAGAGTGTCAAGAGCGACCCATTGGAGGGAGAGGGGAACCTGTAGAACCCAACCTTTCGCAAGGTGCAAAAAATTAACTGTGTACAAACGAGGTGGGCATGCCCCATGCTCGTGTTTTTGTAACTCAAATTAATGTGTGATACAGTAACTGAAGCTATGTGTTGGTGGAGATGACTGCAATGCCCGTAGGGGTGGGTTGATACGAGCAGAGAACAATTATGATGGTGAATAATACTTTTAAAGGAGGTGATGACACCTAAGGAGTATCGATGGTCTGTAGGCATTGATGGCCTGACAAAATCCAGAGGTCTTCGGAAAATATAGAAACAACTACAATAGTCACAAAGTAAGACCCACCGCAACATGAGAAAGTTTTCAATTAAAATGTGGTGGGGGTCAAAGACATCAGAGAGAAATGGTGCTTCTCTGTGTGTCGTCCGAGACTCCTCATGGTAAATGTAATGAGAGTCAAGATATTGTTGCCCTGCTGGAAACTATGTTGATGTCGACAGAAGGGAATACGTGACTTCGAGAAGCAAAGGGCTTCATGAAATCCATTTGGACAAAATCAGGAACTGATGAGTAACATAAACGAAGTCTAGGAGTGGTGAGACTCAAGACTGTCCTTGGTTGGGGAGATATGCAGAGTGGCAACAACTGTGAAACTGAATCTATCGTCAGGGTGATGACTAAACGTGGGTTAAATTGTGCCAGAGGTGTGACAAAGTAGACAAACTCAGAGATCAGATGTATCTAGACTGTGGGATACTCGGGGTTATGAATGATGTCAATAGAATTAGAGTATAAGGAATGACCCAACCAAGGGCGACATGGGTTTCTTTTCCAGGAAAAGAAGGTCGCTATGGGAGATGAAAAAAAGCTATGTAAATGCTGGAAACAAAGGATTTTTACAATTACCAAACAAATAAAGAATAATTTTGGATGAGTGTACAGATACAGAAATGGGTGCCCCAGTGTAAGATGGCTTGGCCTGATGATAACGCAAGTTACTTGGAAAACAAGTGGAGGGTTAGGTCCCCATAGGTGAGTTTATGTATTTAGGGTAATGCATGGGGGACAATATGTAGATGGGAAAACTAGAGATGGATGAAATGGATGGTTAATTATACTACGGGGATGCAGTTAAAATAGAACCATGATGAAGTAACCTGGGAGTCCATTGGGCAGGTTAGAAAAATGAGGAGAAGTAGTATGTGGCTGGTTCTCGACGATGCGTAAGACTATCGGGACTCCCATCCCTAAAGGGTGAAAACGACATGAATGTCAAAGTGCCCAAGGGGATTATGAATGAGACAACTCATGTGGGTGAGAGTGCTACCGAGTGACAGTACCGAAATGCAATGGGGGTAATAGTAATTCAGAGTTGGATGTAGGGATCCTAAAGGAAAAGATCATAGGGTGAAATTGGAAAATGCACTGTGATATTCAAAGGGAAATACTACATGCCAGTGTCGATAATATACCTGAAGGGAGACTGCTGAGATATGATGAACAAGTACCTGCACACATGAAAATTGAATACCCGACGTGAACGATATCTGAAGAGAAAGATTATAGAGAAGTTATTCAATAATGTAAGTATGTGTACCTGAGCGTAATAGGAGAAAAAGGTTGCCCAGAGGCTAAGGATGAAAAGTGGACCAGGGAATGGAATGGTGTAGTGGACGAGATGTTGATCCCATGGCTGAAGACGAATCAAAAAATGGACGTCCGGAGCTCCGAGAATGGAGTCTGGAAGTTTGGCAAAAAGGACTATATATAGCTGTAGGGCCCATAATGCCACATCATTTGTACCTACTGTCAGAGTGATTGGACAAGAGATATTCAGAGGAGATTTGGAGATTTCGAGAGAATGAGGCGGCCAATTCAGGACCAGTGAGTTTCAGGTTAGTTGTCTTATCGTCCTGCATAAAATTAGGGTTTCTATTTTTGGGCAGGGCCTGTACAGAGGGCCGTACAGGGGGTTTTGTCAGTGTGGCCCCCCTAGTGCATCAGTGATCGAGAAATATACGTGCATGGTTTCATTCCTATAATACATATATCCATGCACGGTGGTGCCCTAATGGGGGAAACATGTGCGCATGGTATGCACACCTGTAATCTTAACAACTGTGCATGTTTGTGCAGCTGTGTAGTGAACAGGCGCGCTATGGTGTGCGTCTGTATATGTGACAGGGGCACATGAAGGTGCCTCTATATGGCCAACAGGTGTGCATGTGGGCATGCCTATGGGATGAACAGGTGCACATGTGTGCACGCCTGTGGGATGAACAGGCGTGCATGTGTGCGCGCCTGTGGGGTTAAACAGCCGCGCCTTGGAGGCAAAGCTGAAGGGTGAAAATCTTGTCTTTTTTTAATATTTTGAAGTGTTTATGGTTGAGATGGGTGATTGAGAACTGGATTATGTGGATGCAGGTGATCATTTGGATGATGTCGGTTCACTGGAGAGAGAGAGAGAGATTGGGCACAGCTCAGGGAGGCCATGACCAATGAGGAGCTGATGGTTCGTGACACTTTGGCAGTGTGTGGGTTGTTGAAGTTCTTTGAGTTCCCCTTGGTATGGGCCCAGGAGTAACTCCTGCATTTCTTGATTCAGATGTGGAGTCCAGATCTGCATTGTTTTATGGTGCGGGGTGAGCAACTAGCCTTCACTGCGGTGGAGGATGTTTACTTTCTGAATGGGCTCCCTTTTCAGGGAATGCCCTTACTGATGGAGACTGTATTACCTGGGGATGGGAAGTTGGCTACCTTAGGCTGGAGGTACTGTACGAGGGGTGACTTTATGTCAGGCTCCGTGGTGAGTATCGGGGTGATGGATGCCCTAGTTCATCATTGTGTGGCAACGATGGTTGTAAGGGTATATGGGTCCCTCGTGACTCAGTGGATCAGTGGTGGTTAGTTGAGGATTATGTGGAGGGCGCTAGTAGGAGAGCATTTTTCCTAGGGCTTGATGTTGCATGACAAGATGGCAGGGCAGCTAGACAGGTGTCGGGTTGTGGACTCAGGGGATTTTGCTTTTGGGTCCATCTTGGTTGCATGGTTTTTGGAGAGGGTGTCGATGTTGCGCCATAGAGTGTTATTGGGTGCACCTAGTGTGCGAGAGCCGYGACTRAAGCGGTGGTCGAGGATCTTGATTCGTCATGGTGGTGGGGAGGGTGGCCATTATTTCATGGCTGAGGTTGCACAGGTGTGGCGGCTGATGCCGCAGATCATATTGCAGTATCTGTACTATGGGGTGGACTTCCRAGATGATCCAGAGATGGTGTTACCTCCAGGAGAGGTGTTTRACCGCCGAGGTATGATGTGATATTTTGATGTTTTGATCTGTAGATAGAATAGCATGTGTATTATGTACAAATGGATGCTRATGCTATCCTTTGTTTTTTGTCTGTGCATATGTGGGGCCTCACRGGAATGAGGTGGAGTTGGTTAGAGCRCCAATTTGTCAGGGGCCAGTGAGACCTCCGCAGGGAGAGCCGAGGATAGGAGAGAGGCGACGASGTRATGACAYTGGGGTGAGGCCTGCTAGTGATGAGAGAGAGGCCAGGAGACGTCGTTTTGACGACCCTGGTGCAGGGCCATCACACGCTCCTCCAATCGAGGCCGGGGAAGATTTTGAGGATGTTCGTCGCCACTTGGAGGCGATGTTATAGGGAGTTCCTGAAGGCATGTGGTTGCGGATCCAGGATGAGAGTGTCCTAGAGAAGTGTGTGGGGGTTCTGTTGATGGGGAGGACCGTGGTTTAGAGAGCAACAGTAGCAGGTGTTTTGATGACTAGGAAACTACCTCCAGGTTCAGAGGGACTGATAGAGGGTGTGGCACCACCTCTTGAGGGAGGGCCAGGTGGTGGTGCTCTAGAGGCACCATGAGTGGCTCTGTATGCATTTTTGTATTTTATATAGGCTGGTGAGCCCATTTGGTGTGGTGACACCAATTTTTTATCTATAGGGGCGAGGTGGTTCACCGACCTATGGATGTTTGTACAGGATGTACTCTATGTTTTGTAAACATTTTGATGGCACATTTGACCGATATATATATACATTTTGGGATCTTTGTGATGTTCACATGTGTGTGATTATTTTTAATGTTGTTTATGATGTCTAACCAATATTCTGTGACAGACTTCTGATGGTTTATGTGTGTGTAAAGGTGTCTTGATGTGGTTTATGGGGAGATTTTGAGGATAGGAAGAGTGGCCTCAACTCTGTGGACCAATTGAAATGGTGTGAAACCTGTGGTAGTTTTCACTATCATGAGGTAAGCCCATAGCATGAAAAATAGCATATGATGCCAATTGGTCTTATGTTTTTTAATCGTGCACTGCAACATGGTCTTGAGGACCTTGTTAACTGCTTCGACCTATCCATTGGAATGAGGGTAGTATGGTGAGGCGAACTCATGGGATAATCCTAACCTGGATGAGAGTTCGACGAAAATATCATTCTCGAAATGTTTCCCATGATCAGAGACTAGTTGGAGTGGTACTCTAAAGCGGTATATGACGTGGTTAAAGAAAAAACGTGTTGCGGTGTTAGTGGTGTTGTTGAAGGTAGGCATTGCTTCAGCCGACTTTGTGAATTAGTCGACTGCAACGATGATGTAGTTGTGTCCATTACTGGATGGAGGGTTGCAAGTCATGAAGTTGATGCCTCATTTACAAAAGGGACCTGTAGTAATGACTGGGTGTAGAAGAGTAGGTGGCGCTCGTGCTTTGTTGGCATAAATATGGCATTTATGACATCATTTCATGGCATGAATGCAATCGTGAAATAATGTAGGCCAAAAGTAACCTGCGTGGATGATTTTCTGAGTAGTGGACATCCCTGAGAGGTGGCCCCCACAAGTGTTGTTGTGGCAGTAGTTCAAGACTCTATCGACCTCGTCAATAGTCAAGCATCGACAGAGTATGGTGTTGACCCCTCGCCGATATAAGATATCCCCGATGAGGAGGTAGCGGGGGGGGTGATTGTTGGAAAATGTTTAACAGGCAACATATGGTTGACATTGATGGCAAGTACAACAATGAAGATGGCATGAGTCCAGGAAGAATGTAACAGACAGGCACCATAAGTATTTTGGGAAGACACTGCAGAGAAACCTCAATAAGATCAGAAGAGTTAGTGCAGAGGATGTTTTGGTATGTTTTACAGGCAGCGTATGCTTGTCATTGATGGCAAGTACAGTAGTGATGATGGCTTGAGTACAACAGCGATGATCAGCAGCGCAATGATATTCAGGAAGATCGAATGATCAAAGGCAACACAACTAGGCAAACAACAGATAAGTTCAGAGAGGTGAATGATCGAAAGTAGTGAATGATCGAAGGCAGTGAATGAATGAAGGCAGTGAATGAGCAAAAGTTTGAGAAGAATCTCTTGAGAAGAAGAATCTTTGATCGTTGAAGAGGGAGACAGATCTCAGCCGTCAGATCCAAGCACAGGGTCCAACCACAGTTGGATCGAGGAGAACCTGCACGGTCTTTAAAGTGCAAGGATAAGAGGGCGTAATCGCAATATGAAAAATCGCGATGAAATCTGAGCCGTCAGAACAAGCTTGGATCTAGACCGTAGATGTAACTCCATATTGGAGTTTCAGGGATCGTGACATCAAGAGGAATAGAAAACAAGGCAACAAAAATGCCAAAATCGCGATATGCGATATCGCGATTCAATCGCAGCCATTGAATCGAGAGTGAACCTAGACCGTTGATTATAGATCGTGTCGGAGTTTCGCGAATCGCGATATCAAGAAGAAAAGAAACAAATGCAACAAGAATCCCGATTTCGCGATATGCGATATCGCTATTCAATCGTAGCCATTGAAATGAGATCATATATGGACCGTTGGTTCAACTCCATGTCGGAGTTTCGCGAATCGCAACATGGAGAGGCAAGTAAACAGTGCAACAGAAATGTCGAAATCGCGATATGTGATATCGCGACGTATTTGCAACCATCAGATAAAGAAGTGATCTGGACCATTGATCTGACTTATTCACGGGGTTTCGTGGATCGGGATTTGGAAGTGACAAGAACATTCACCACAGGAATGTCGAAATCCCGAAATGATTAGAGCCGTCAGACCAAGCGTTAATCGGGACCCTTGATCCCACGTCGTTTCAGGGTATCGGGGATCGTGACTTGGAGAGTCGAGATGCCTCATCTCCAGACTCGCGAAATGCAAAATCACGAAAGCGCCTTATGCATTAGGCTGTGGTCACAGCCCTTGGTCACATCAGCGAGAGATGGATAGATGTTAGAGGACAAGGAGGAGCTAAAGGGAACGAGCCTTGGCACACGGTCAGGTGGGGAGGAGAACGATACAGAAGGTGACACGACATGAGTGGGGCCCTTCGTCAATACTCCACCATTCCAAACCTCCCCCCCGTATTAAAGACATAAAGGCAAGGGGGGTCCGGAATCGCATGAGCATCGTTGATCTAAGTACTTTAATCCTGACCGCTCGAGAGATGCGTGCCCAATTCCGAACCCCCCCCCCCTCCACTTAAAGGTAGAATGGCAAGGGGGATCCAGAATCCAATACCGACCGTAGATCTAGGAGTACAAATTATGGCCGTCCAGATTTTCTCGTCGCATATCCAATGGGGAAGATGAATTTAAACAAGATCGAAGGGCTACTAAGGCACGACGCAGTGAGACTGCCAGAAAACATTGATGACGTCTGCTAGAGAAGTCGAAGAGACCTCTGTGTGATCGCCAGAGGAGATGAAGAGTCTCCAAGCTTCGTCCAATGAAGGAAGAATATTCTTAGAAGGGATTGACAGATGGCTGGACATTGAGGCCTATAACTGAAACAAAGAAAGTGAATTCAACTGTCATAGAGAAGACGAAGAGTCTCAAACTGCCAGAGAGGCTGAGGAATCTCAGTATAACATAAAGTGATGCTGGACACGCGGGGTGAACCACCAAAGAAGCTAAAGAGTCATGATGATGATCAGACAGAGCACTCGAGAGGTGGAGGATAATGGCGTGGAGTCAGCATGCAGAGGCAGTGCAAACATTGCATGCACAAGGTGCACAGAAGCCATAAATACACGATACAGAGAAGAGATGATGTGGCTGTTGTTGTTGGAGTTGTTGTGGTAGCTGTGTAGAAGGATTGAAGTGTGAGCAAGGAGGCAGAGCGTAGCAGGAGAAATACACAGTAGAGGAACTGTGTAGTGAATGGACATGGCACACAGAGGATAAAATGCAGAAGAACAGACAGCGCAAGTGATGTGTGCAGAAAGGCAGTGTGGCAGACAGAGCAACGAGATGCAGCAGAACAATGATGAGTCTGGTAAGAATTGTTGAACATAATATCACTGAAATAAGTTTCAGTAACAAAGATTTATATTTCAGGGAGGTTGGGAGGTTCTAGGGAGGACTGTTGTCCTCAGAGGTTCAAGTGGGTGCTTGAACACAGGGATTTGTAGCTTCCATCTGGTTACAGCCAGAGAAACCAGGGTGGCAGGGTGGTGCAAGGGAGAACTCTTGTTCTCTGTTATACAGGTTGGTTCCTGTATGATTGGAATTTGGTGCTTCCATCCAGTTGGTGCTGGAAACATTCAGGGAGTTGGTGCTTCCTTCTAGTTGGTGCTAGAGAAACTAGGGAGTTGGTGCTTCCTTCTAGTTGGTGCTAGAGAAACCTGGAAGTTGGTGCTTCCATCCTGTTGGTGCTGGAAACATTCAGGGAGTTGGTGCTTCCTTCTAGTTGGTGCTAGAGAAAC
>ML797387.1:177353-195137 GCA_009831015.1 Picea engelmannii
TGTCTCTATGTTTCTCATATATGTGACTGATGTTGAATGTGCCATTGTTTATTTCCCTGCAATATTGTGATCACCATTCAGTGTTTCTGCAAATAGTTTAAAAGAAGTATTATTGTTTAAGCACGGTAACAACTGATTCACCCCCCCCCCCTCTCAGTTGTCCAACACTGATGACGAATACGTTGATGATCATCTCATGAGAGGTGGTTACCGAAATTTTGGGTTCGGAGGTAGATGAGGAGGTCGTCGTACCAAGGGTCATCCGATGATATGTAAAAGAGATGTTTGTCAGGGAAGTCAATATTGACAGGGGTATTGGTAGTATCGAAAGGGAAATTCGTGATGAGTTCGGCGAGGACTAGAGATTTCTTTCTCTTGGGTGTTGAAAATTCGAGATCGTACTCCTGAAGGATGATGATCCATCGAGCAAATTTACCGTTAATTTGTCGACGACTAAGAAAGTATTGCATGGGGTTGGAATCTTCTACGACTTTGGTTGTTCGAAGAAGAATGTAATGTCACATTTTTTGGACTGCGAGAACGACTGCAAGGGATAGTTTCTCTTCATGATTGTATTTCAAGGGTGTCCCTGAGAGGTTTTTACTAATGTAGTAAATGACATGCTCACGATCATCATCCCCTATTTGAATGAGAACTCCTGCTACTAAGACGGTTGAGGCTGATATGCAGAGGATATAATCATGGTTATAGTTGGGTGAACTAATCAAAGGGTCATTGGAGAGTGTTGTTTTAATATCATCAAAAGTGGTTCGGGCATGTTCATCCCAGTGGAATGGTATGTCATGGCTTAGTAAGTGAAGGAAACTATGTGCTCGAGTGGCATAGTCTGGGACAAATCATCGTAAAATGTTAGCTTTGCCTTGTAGGCTCTACAGTTGGTGTAAATTCTGAGGAGGGGGAATTTCCATGATAGCTTGAACCTTGAGGGGATCCACAGTAATACCGCTTTGGGAAATAATGAACCCAAGAAGGTGGCCAGTAGTGATGTAGAATATAGACTTGAGGGGGTTCAAGAGGTTGTTGTACTAACGACACATTTGGAAGATGATTCATAAATCATCAAGATGTTGAGTTCATTTTTTGGATTGAGCTGTGAGGTCGTCCAAGTATGCGAGGATGATATGAGCCAGATCATGAAAAATGTATGTTATAGCCCATTGGAAAGTTGCACTAGCATTCTTGAGGCCAAAAGGCATGACACGATATGAAAAAGTACCCCAAGGGGAGATAAATGTGGTTTTTTATTGATCGGATGGATGGATTTGGATTTGGTTATAGCCAGAGAAATCGTCCATGAAGGATAAAGCCTCGTGGCCTCGACAGTCATCGATAATTTGATCGATGAAAGTCGTTGTAAAGTTGTCTTTGGGACAAGCATGATTGAGATTATGAAAGTCCATACATACACGGATGGTGCCTTGCTTTTTGTTAACGGGGATAGGGTTGGAGACCCATGACGTATAGGTGATGGGGTAGATGAACCCAACAGCGTGTAATTTTTCGATCTCGGCTTTGATGGTCGCTACTTTGGATGGGTGTAATGGTCGTTGTTTTTGGTGAACTGTTGTGATATCAGGCCAGGTGTCTATGCGGTGTTCAACAATAGAGGGATCAAGGCCAAGAATCTCTGTGTATGACGAGGCAAAAATATTACGGTATTCTTAGAAGAGGACTTTGTAGGCGGTGATTTCTTCAGGAGTACATGCGGCACCAATGGTGATTTCCTCAATGACTCCATTTTTTATGGAAATATCGATTTTGATGGTAGGGGAAATGTTGGCCATATTTCCTTCTTCAAAAGCATCAGGGGTAGGGATAGGGTTGTTGAACCAGTTGATATGCCCTGATGGGATAAAATCCTTGGTTTTGACTGCGTATATGGGGTGTTGGTTAGGAGGCACGAAGGATTCCTATGAAAGGAAGAGTGCTCTGTGGTGTAGCGTATACCATGGGTAGTCGGGGGTGGTTAATTCCTCGAGTATGTCCTCATCACAGTGGAATTGTCGGGAATACAAGGGATCTAAAAGAGTGATATCGGTGAGTGTCACTGTGTGGTTGTCTTCTGGTGATGAAGAAGCAGGGGGAACGACACAAGGATATTGCGATGGTTCGCTCGACATAAACCAAATATCAAGATACTGAGGGTTAAAAATGGTAGTTGGGCATAAAATTTTCGTGAGGAAATGAACGGGGGAATTGGGGGGATTTGGGGGTAAATCCTTGTATAAGCCATCCAAGAACCATGGAGGAGTAGGGAGTGCTTCAAGCTTAGGAGAAATAATATGAATAACCTCTGGTGATGGAGTAGGGTTAATCATCGATTCTGTAGGGGGTGAAGGTGTTTGAATCAGGGTCATTTGGTGTTGCCTGTATTCAATGATCATAGGACATTGATATGTGAAATGATCTAATTATTCACATAGAGAGCAAGGGAATCTCATACGTTCATTGACTGAAATCGTGACATAATGGATGTCAGTGATGTTTGGTGAGGATGATGTAGGGTTGGGTTCTTGTTGGAAGCCTTGGTGTATTGTCGTTAACATCTGTTGGAATTGAGGTAGCGCTAGGAAATGGTGTGTATAATGGCCATATTCTGAACATATGGCACATGTGAATTTGGTTCACAACCCTTTATTGCCTGTAGTGGATGACATTGTGGTAGTAATTGGTGTTCTTGATGAAGCCATGGGCGATGTGGTCGCATGGGAGAGTTGAATTAGGTTACGTAACTTGAGTAGAGATGGGCATTTGTTGGTTGGGTGTCAATCTTTCTCACATAGGGAAAAAGGAGGTTGGACACGTGGGGGTAGGGGAGCGGTGGGCTCTTTCTTTTTACGTTTTCCCCCAACTGTAGCAGTGATGGTAGTGAGTGGGGATGTTGGTGGTGTTGTGGGAGTAGGTATTGTAATCTGCATTGGAATTCCTTCGGTTTGAGGAGGGAGGGATGGTTGAGGGACCATGGCGAGTGGATGTAGATACCATACTAGAATTTCCAGCACCATATTGGGAAGGGTAAGTGTTACGGATACTTGGAAATATTGTATGCCTGGTGGAGGGTAAAAGAAGGGGATTTGAGTGATGGCTTGGGAAACTATCTCCCAAACTGGGATATGGCCCTGGGGTGAGGTGAAATTGTGAACTGGTGGAGTTGACGAGTTCTCAGGATATTCTTGAGGGAGGAGCTTTGCGACTAGTGGGATGTCATATACAAGAGAAACCTCACTGGGAGGAAGGGTATCCTCAATGTCAGTTCCCTTGCATGAGACGACACATGCCTGATTGGAAGGATGAATGAGAGGTGGTGCACCATGGTAAGTTCCTAATAAGGATGGGTCTTTGAAAATTCCGGGGGCCATCTCGATGAGTGGGTATGTATCAGGATTAGTGTGGAAAAAAAGGAGGATATTATCAATGTTGGCAAAAGGGTTAGGCTCATAATGTGAACCCTGATCAATGGTAATGATCTTCCCATTATGGGGGAACATCATGGTTTGAAATATAGAAGAAGCAACTACCTTCATAGCATACATGTAGCTACGACCGAACAATATATTGTAATCGAGTGGGGCATCGATAACCTCGATAACAATGAGAATGGTTTTTCCCCCGAGTTCTACAGGGACATTTTGGAAGGCCCTTCGAGATAATATGGTCATCTGTCATAATCTCTTAAGGTGATGGCAGATGGTATGAGTTCGGGGGAGCCAAGTTTCTGCCATATAGACTTAGACATGATGCATGTGGACGCACCTTCATCAATGATGCATAGGTGAACTGTAATGTTTTGAATTTTAACGGGGATTTGAAAAGAGATAAGAGCAGGGAGGTGGGGTTCTCCACTGTCGAGATCAAATGTGATGAGTCGAGTATCAGTAGGGTCGACTGCCCCCAAGGATGAAATTAATGAATTCCACTGAGTGGGAAAAGTTTGAAGTACTTCTAAGACTAACATGGCAGACGAGGATTGTGCCAAGTCATCGACCAAACTGTAATTATGAGCCACCCTAGCCTGAGGGTTGTGGACATTCCTGCGTAATGGGATGTGAGGGATGCGAAGAGGTGTTTCCATGTTCGGGTGAGGGATAATCAAAAGGGGTCCCGTTGGGATTGGTATTGTTTATGGGGGGATGGGAGGAGACTCAGAGGGTGCACTGTATTGATGACTACGTGTTTGTAGAAGGACTTCTTACTCACTCATGAGGAGGATAGTAAGATCTACGGGATTGCTTGGATTGAGATATTGTCCCAACTGTGGTGGGGTAGGCTGCATGTCCTATTGGGTGTTCATCACTCCTTGGTGTGGAATGGGGTTCTGCAGCATGGCCGGGGGTGGTTGTTGCACATATTGTTGTGGAGCCTATTGAGGGGCAGGTGGTGTTGGAGGATGTGGTCCATTCACAGAGTCTTTCATCCGTTTAAAGTCAGTGATTTGGGGGAAATGATGAATATAGTGACCGAACTCACCACAAAGGGCACAGGGGAAGTTGGTTCGAAGATTATTGTTATTTTTCCATTGACGTCGATTTTTGTTGCCCCCCTGGGGGTTCTGAGTCCCTTGATTCTGGTTTCCCCCAATAGATTGGTTCTATTGGGGGTGATTTCCACCTTGGCCTGGGTTATTATTGTTCCAATTTTTTCCTTTATTTTTGGCATTATTCGACTGATGGGTTGGATTTTCCATATTTAATTGTTCAAAATTTTGATATTGTTGAATGGGAGAGGGTTGAACAAAATTAACCCCAGTGTGAGGGTGTCCTTGTGGTGGAGCCATGGGCTGTGGAGGGCCTGGAAATGGAAAGTATGGATTATGTTGTGGTAATGATCCGTAAGGTACATAGGAAGGTGTGGTGCTTTCGCTAGTACTTAGGGTATAAGCTGAGGTAGATGGAGAACCAGAGCTTGTTTGGATAGGTGGGTGTATTGTGGGTGCCGGTGGTGGCCCACTGATGGGTGGAGGAAGGGAAATAGTGTATGGTTGTCAATAAGGGGCAGAGGATAATAAGGGATTCCTCCATAGGCCAGTGGATATTGAGGTGTGCCATACATTGGTGGTTGTTGGGGTTGTGGATTGTGGTGTGTGGTGTTACCAATCAATCCGTCTACTGAGCGAGACATCCCGATTTTGTCTTGGCCAAATGGCACGGGTCTTGGGAGATCAGGAAGTACTGTGTATAAGTATCCTGATTGTGAATAGATGAGTTTGTATTGTTGGGCCTTACTGATAGATTCTTCTTCTGATTGATGGAAGGTGGAAGCCACATATTTACCGAGGAGAGAGACAAGTGATCTAAGAAACCAATCAAGACATTGTTGTTTGGTGGTTTATGCTTTGCACAAACTACGTCGTCGACGCCACTTGTGAATGTGATCAGCGATATGTGTGGTTGAGGTTTGTTTAAAATCCGAGATTAGTTCAAGACCATTGTTGTGATGGATTGGTAATTGAAAGAAGGTCAAAAATGCTTTGGCCAAAGACTCGAAAGTTGCATGGGACCCTGATTTTTCATCTACATACCACTTGGATGATGGGCCAGTGAGTGTGCGTTGAAATAATCGAAGTCGGATGGAATCATCCATAATGCTATTGGAAGATCACCATAAGTGGAAAGTCATGACATGGTTGGCAGGGTCATCTCATGCCTTTCCTTCAAACTTGGGGATGTCTGAAGGTAGTTTGGTAGGCATTGCAGGCCATTTGGGTTCATGCAATATAGGATGATTTGTGAGTTTGCTTAGATCTAGTATGTTGAGAGAATCCAAATATGGCATATGGAGTGGTGGTGGAGGGTTAGTTCCAGCCATGGTGTGAGTGTTTTGTGAACCTGACCCTTAAGGGGGACTAGATGGGTTTGTACTTCCCTATTGAGGATAATTTGGCCCCCTTCTTCCGTGTAAGGAGAGAGGGTGGGTGTTTGACCTTGGGAAGTGGACCTAAGTAAAGCGGAACCAAGAAAATCTGATCCTAAGACAATGGCACTCACGGGGGTGGGAAAAGGTGAGGCCGGTGAGTTGGCGAGACTAGGAACTCCTCCTAAAATAGGAGGGAGATTTAGCAAGCATCTAGAATGATGGGGGTTCTGTGGGTCGCCAATGATGTCTGACTAGCTAAGTGGATGTGTGCAAATGGTGATGAGAGAGAATAAATAAACAAGAGCTTTGGTTGTAATTTCTGGACCTTCACAATATAGTTCACAATTAGATATAATCACGAGGGTGTCATACATAAAGAAATTGATAAAGAAACATATATGTGGGTAGGTGGTTTTTTTCCGCATGGGAGAACAAAGAAAACAAATGCTCGTGTCCTAAAAGATGTAATGTCCTTCCTCTCAAATAGCACTGGACCTTCCAATAACACTCAATAGTGGGGTCTGAAGCCACTAAAAGAGGAACTAGTGAAGGATGAAGTAATCAGTTATAATGAGGGGTAGAGGGTGCATACCCCAAAAGAACTGGCGATATTTCCCAATAGCCACACAAAATCCGATCAAGGTGCAATTACAGCCCACAATTGCCACCTCGGTAGATCTCCTAAAATTTGGTCACTAGGTACCTCGATCAAAGTGAAACATTTAGATTTTTGGCCTCAGAAATGGGTCACGGGCTGGATCTCGTCCAAGAGGTGGGTGCCTCAAGGGGGGACGCATAGAACAACCGGACATCAGCCTTCAACCCTTCACGGGTATCTCCCTGCCTTATGGTGTAGGAACACTTGACTTGGAGGATTTGAAAGTTCCCTATTTGTCAACCTCTATTGTTTTGATGATGTGAGAACCAGATAACTGGGAGTTATTTGGATGCCTATCCCCGAGATCCTACCTAGACTAAAAAATTCTTTTGTCACCTCCTGTGGAGGAAAACTTAGTGAGTTTTTATAAAATTTTAGATGTGTTTGTGTGAGAGATTGGGGGTGTGAACCAACCTCATTGAAATTAAAAGGGAGTGGATAGTTTTTTCAAGAAAAGGGTGGGGAGTTTTAGAATCCCGTTGGAAGAAACTTACTTCAACCTCCACGATTTCTGGATAAAACTATGTGAGTGATTGGTGAACTTTGTGTGTGAACAAGTTAAAGTGTGCCAATATTTAATAATTTAAGTGTCACCTTGCTGCATGTGGACTTCACCTGGTCCTTACAAGTGTTGATTACCTAAGTTACTATGTGTCATTGGTATAGCCTTACGGAATTTTAAAGTCCCTAGGAAACTAGCATGTGGACATGTGGGTCTTTACTATTTCTTTAACTCCCTATTGTGGTTTAATCTAAGAAATCTTTGAAACTATACTAGATTTGTGCACATGTGGGCATGTATGGGCCCGTTACGCCCGTGACAAAACCTTTAAACTTCCCTAGTGAGTTAATCTAAGAAAGTAAATTTCAACACTATCCTAACTTTGTAGCATGTGGGCATGTATGGGCCCTTACAAGTTTAAGGTGTGTTTGAAAAATAAACTAAGAGGAGTCCCGAGGGGGTGTTGTCCTCTCCTAAATATTTTGTCTTTTTTAAGGGAGATGAAATTTTCCCTCAACCTCTTTCTGATTCTCAAGATCACTTTGGAGCGCGAGAGAAGAGCATACTCAACGATTGATATCCAATTTCTGGTCCCAATGCAAGTTTTATATATGATTTGAAAATGATTCCAACTTATATTTTTAGTCAAAGAAAGCCATCCATGTGGCAAAATGAAAGAAAAAGAGGAAATAATGTTTTTAAACCCCCTAAGTGCCTATGTTTTGACTAATCCCTTTATATGGAGAGGGAACTAAGTGTGGTTCTAGTTACAATGTGCATGAAATCAATTTTAAGAAGGCTATGGGCCTTCCACAGATCACAAAGAGCTTACAATGTGTATCTTTTCCACAGGTGCGCGGGTCTCAGAGTAGATAGAGGTGTTGTGAGTGCCAGTGCATGAACTACAAGAGGTTTATGGGCATGGTTGCACAGAGAGAGTTGTGCAGAATGATGGGTTCGACGCACATGCAATGAAGACACGCTTGTGGGTAGAAACACCCATGCACGTCTGACACACAGTCATGAAGAAAAATTCCGAACGAAATTCTCTCAACTCATATTTGAATTTGACTCTTTCCAGGTCGGCTTGGGCCGATTATGGTACCTTCAAGTTAAAAAAACAAACAGAAGGGCTAAAATAACCCAAATGGGGTAGGAAATTGATACCTATCCCCAGTGGAGTCGTCAATCTGTTGCGTCTCTTTTGTCACTTGAGTGAGAAAATTAGAGATGCTTACAAGCCTAGTTGGTTTAGCTAGGCAAGACATCAATAAAGGAAAGGGTTAGAAATATAAATCATGCAAGATAAACAAAAAACCAAACTAATAACAATAAAAGGAATTAAACTAGAGTGCATAAGATCATTGGAACAAGAAAGAAACAAGACTCGTGCCACCAATGGAAAGGAGTATATTAGTGGAAGTAAAACACTGAAGAGAAAGTGAGACTTTGGGTACCCTCTTCCTCCAAGGGAGGGATCTTGAACCCCCAAGGTTGAGCTCTTCTTACAACCTGAAAACTTGAAAGAAATGGTGAAAGAATCCCAAGCTAATTCACTCAAAAGGTGATGTGAATATCTCAAATGGAATGATGCTAGTATGCTCTTGATAAGAAAAGAGGATTCCCCAAGAGAATAGCAGCAACATAACCTTACAAATGAATTCCTTGAAAATGTAGTGCACCCATGGCCTCTTTTTATAGCATAACTTTGAGGCATTATTCAACCAGCCTTTAGTGTGAACAAGGGGCCATTTAGGGCAGCCTTAGGTCTTTTACTAGCCACCCAGCCGGATTCAGTCGAGATTTGGATGTCAAATCGACTTGGAAGCTGAACCAAAAGTGGGTGGGAAGCTGACCAACATCATAAATGCGTTGTTCTGAGGTGTGTGTAGATTTTAGCATCCACAGTCACACCTTGGGCGCATGCGTGATTTTCGGTCATTTTCGACTGCCGCATGTGCGTGCACGTCCTGTATATCCTTAGCGCGTGTAGAATTTATAACTAGTTGTATAGTTTTGGGCCTTCTGGAAATGCATTTTTTGTAATTTTTGGTCCATGGGTGAACTAACAGCTGTTTGAAGATATTGGATTCCTGTAACCATTTGCGGATGAAATTTTGGTGATAACAAAGGGTTCATCCTCCTCTGCGTATGGGAAGGGGAGTGATGATACTAAATAAGGGCCAATAACATAAGGTGAAAGATATCATTTTTACCTTTAGATGATATATTTCTCCTCCAACATGTCTAGGGATCATGACAAATATTCCCACATGGTGATGAAATTGTGACACTTAAGTGAAACAAATAGGTGTGTAACATCAAGGGAACTCACTACTAGAAAAAATACTAGGAACTAACAACAACAATATTATTATTTCATTGCAACTCACATAGGAGTTCACTCTTCAGTCCTGAAAACCTAGCTCTTCTGCAATCCTGACAACTTTATTCTTCTACAAGCCTGACAACTTGTTTCTTCTATAAGACTCATTCATGTCTTCATTCTTCATCTACTCCTATAATAGTCATTGAGAAAAATATACCTGTTATATCCATTAAAATATAGCAATTATATTATTCACGGGAAGTTTCAACTCCAAAATATAAACATTTATTCAAATAAGTCTTCAATATAAATCAATACTCATATGTATGGCTATCTTGTGCTTTAGAAAGATTAAAAGGGAAATAATTCAACTCAATGTTCTTCTTTGACACACCCACATGATTCCAACCACCACCATGTGCATTATTAATTTTTCTCTTCCTCATTATACTCACCCTCCAACCTCAGGCATCCCCTTATCTACTACATAGTCCCTCAGGCAATCCATTTTTCCAAGGCATTCACATGCAAGGAGATCGTAAACTTACTGCTAGAGTCCCATTGGATGTATGTAACCTATGGAAATCATAGGGTTCCTGTGTCCTAACAATAGCCTTCTTCTCTAGTTCCCAGCTTCAATATCCATTACTTCATTTGTAT
Organism: Picea engelmannii; assembly: GCA_009831015.1. Taxonomy (NCBI): domain Eukaryota; kingdom Viridiplantae; phylum Streptophyta; class Pinopsida; order Pinales; family Pinaceae; genus Picea; species Picea engelmannii. The sequence goes on from ML797387.1 coordinate 187,377, forward strand.
CACACACATACAATCATCATGAGATATCAACATAACAATTTTCTATTATTAATTTTCAAAATGTGTTTTATATAGGAAAACAAATTTCCCAAGCATGAGTTTTGTGCTCATTATGTTTGGCTCTTGAAGTTATAGGTATCATTCTTCCTTGTGGGATTACACCATTTCCATATCCAATACTACTCTACCTGCAATTTTCTAACTTTCATGCAACCAAACAAATTGTTAGTATTCATGCACATTATCTTTTCATTGCACATTTATAACAGTCCATGAAGCGATTTCATAATTATATCATTATATGATTTCAATCACTTATGTTTTTTAATCATGTTAAATGAAATGAAATCAACATTTCTCACATATGCATTATCAATACCCAAATTTTATAATGCAATCAAATATTACCAAAATAAACTAATGTGGCAATACCCATGGTCACATCTACACAATGCATCCTTACATCGACTCTGGAATACCACCTATCAATATCATGTACTCCACCATGGTGATTTGGAAGGTCTATCCAAAGCCTTAATGCATCATCCAAATTATTGCCCATTTACTTGTTCGATCACTTGGATACCTTCCTCTTCAACGCATACACAACACTAGGAATTTAATTCCTTATTTATATTATGTGTCATCAAAGAGGTTGCAATCAAAACATCGGTTATACAAGGGGACATAATTAATCACTTGCATGGTGCTATATCCTTTCCATTTCTGACCTCAACATGGCCTCACACGTGACCATCTCTAATGGAATTCATTGTTACAACAAGAGTATGTCTCATGACTTGACTTGGTCATGATATCATAACCAATATAGCATAATGTGAAATTAAAATTTACATAACTGCATTCAAAGATCAATAAAATAGTATACTCAAGGCCCTTTTCCTTTACACACCAATTTGAAATATTGGAAATTCAGCTGAGGGAATTCTTACCTCATTTCCCTTCAACATTCATGCATCATAAACAGCCCCAAATTCATACCTGCATGGCTCTTATTACATTAATTCATGCGATCTGATCAGTTGACATTTTGTAGAAGATCGTTGGTTCCCTTCACCAATTCTCTTGGTAATAATTCTTACCATCCTCCTTTGTCTTCATACGAATGGTTTTCATATGCAACATCATCATCCACATCTTCAGCCATGCTATAACAATTTTCCTGGATACACAATCCATCATTAGTCATACACAATTATTATATTTGCATTATTTCACACACACATACACATATATATCAACAGACTACTCTTAGTCTACAAATCATGCAATATGCATGTCTATGAACTAATGCACATCAATATGCACCAATCAATTAATTCTCATCATGTGTATTCGTTCATGTGCATTCTATCTTTATTATATGTATCATGCATTGTTGGCACAAAAGTGTTCAGACTGAGGTCCTTCTTAGGTTACCAACAAAAGAAAATGAAGTAGTCTAGAGCGCTGGAATTTTCATCTTCCTGGGAGGGAAGAAGTCTCACCCGAAGCGCAACCAAGACATGAAATAGAGGGAAGGGTAAGGAGAATACTTAGACAGACCTCTAAGGTATCAAGGCTCACTATAATCTTGCACATAATAGACTAAACCTATAACAGTCGTGATGAATTCCTAATTGGGAAATAAAGAAACAGAGTTGCATTGTCATTCATAAAGAAGAAATTAGGTACATCAGACATAAATATAATAAAGAAAAATGTTCCATTCATGCATTAATATTGAATACAAAAGATGTAGATTCAAAATTTAGGCCTCTGGTTATATGGGTAATACCAAAATCTAATACATTATTTGTCTCATTCTCACCCAAATCTCTATATTCTGTTATGCTATATTATTGGCCCATTACATCCGTGACTTTCATCATAACATCAATACTAATAACAATAATAGTGATAGCTCGGGACTAACAAACTAGAAAACAATGTCATTACAGCCCTTTCAATAATCCCTCACTATTAGCCTATCATTAACCTATTAAAATCACATTGGTCTTCTATATATAATCTGATCTTTCTAGTTAAGAACCCGAGATTTCTTTCTTTTCTTCATCTTTTTGCAACTTATTTCGTCAAAGATGATTTTGCCTTTTCCCTTTAACCATTTTCTGTTTCTTTCTTCCGTGCGTTTTCCAGCTTCTCAATAGCTTACACAAATTCCATTCTCCAAAACTGAAGTTGCAATGTGTTGTGCACAACTTCTATTCAAAAAAATGAAGGGCCCAACAAGCTCCGACCATAATCCTTGACTCGCCCCGAGTCAAGTCTCCGACTTTTTTTTGGTCTCCAGGTTGGCTTGTTATTCTTTCTTTCCTTATGGTTCTGAGTTTCTTTCACTTCTGGCTTCGACTGTTTCTACTTTCTCTTATTCAAACTAAGGGCCCAACTCAAGTATGAGTTCGAGGACTCTCTTCCTGACCTCTTGGAATTTATCCACTTTATCCTGCCACTTCTTGGAAAGCAGTGAGGCTTCAACAACAAATTGTTGAGTGGCGTCCATGATGAATTCCTTTGGCTTTGACACAACTAAGGAATTCCATTATGAGTCAGCAATGGCATCAACATGATGCATATGTAAGTATGTTGTTTAAACTACAGGTTGAAACTCTCGTATCTCTTTCTTAGCAACTGTTTGAGCTTCATATTATGCATTCAACTCATTATCCACTTGTTGGATTTTGTTGAACTTCACCTGTTGTTCTAGCGGATCAATGGTGTTAGCTGCTTCTGCATTAAGTGATTGGATATTTACGTGCAAGTCCTCCAATGTATGGTTGCATCTTGAGATTATTCCTATCTAATCACTTACCTCTCTAAATATCTTGGTGAATTCGACAGTCCATTTGTGCAAGGTTTCTCTTGCATTGTTCCCTTCAAAGACAATTTTCTCCATTTTCTCTTGGAGCTTCTTGGGTTGCAGTTCAGCTTCTTTCTTGCTGTGTCACAGCTATGCCTCGAGGATTTCTACTCTTTCTACTAGATATGACCAAGCAACATGAATCAAATCGATCTTATCCATGGGATCTCTTGTTGTGTTGTACTTTGGCAGCTGAGGTACTGTCTTCTTGACCATCGTCCAGGTCTCTAAGAGTTTTTATTTCACTTTCTCCACCTTCAGTTCTTCCTAGATCTTGGAGTGTTCCTCTTGCGTTTGTTTTTCTTGCGCAAGGAGTCCTTCTTCTCTCTAGAACATGACATCTCATTCGTCTTGCTGGATCCTCTACTCCAGTTGCTCAGTTGAGGCTCTGATTACAGCTACCATCTGCGTTGTTGGAAATTGAGCAAGCTTGCCTGATGAAGGAGTGAAATCCATGGGTACTTGAACTTGCGGTCACAGTCCACTGGCCATTGATTGTGCAGAAGGTGTCTCCACATCTTCTTCTCCTAGGCATGTAATTTTCAGTTGGTTTGCAAGTTGAGCCATCAATTATGCTGGGAATTGAGGAAAATATTATGTCTTGGCTAGGAAAATTTGCAATAGTTCCATGCATAACTCTAGGTTCTGGAATACTGGTTCTAGTTGTTTATGTAAAGATGTTTCACTTTTCCCTGATGTAGTTTCAGGTTCCTTCTGAACCTTTTGTGATTTTTCCCCTTTTTGTAACACAGTTTCTAGGGTTTTGCTTCTGTGGATGGAAATCTCAATGTTGAGAGAGGGCGTTGAGTTCTTAGGAATTGAGGTAGTGAAACAATTTGACTCTCCATTGAAGGCAGAGTGTCTTGAATGGGTACAAATGGAATGATTGAATTACTCGAGTTTGCGGGGGTCAAATTAATGTGTTCTGGTACATGCTTTGGTAGGTCAGAGAGATCCAACTACATGGGCTCAGGTGGATTTGTTTGGGGTTGAATGATCATGTATTGCGGGGGCGATGGGGGTTGTGGGGGCGATGGGGGTTATGGGGGAGATCGGGGTTGCTCACTGATTATGGTTGTGGATGCACTGGTATCTGGTTTGGTATCATCTTGGATTTCGATCACTATTTGATTTGTTCAAGCGGCTGCTCGAGTATGTGGTATGGTCAAGGATATAAGCTATAGGTTTAGAATCTTCATGGGGGAGAGCCTTGTCATGGGTTTCTTAACTAATGGTTCTCCTATGAAAGTAGCAGTGAGGATATCATTGGAATCTTTACCTGATAGCGCATCTTGGTCAGGAAGCTGTGGAAACATAGGCAACATCCTCTTCTTGTGTTCCATGGGTTCTGCATCCCCTTCGTCTTCTGAGTCCATCGGCATATAGACCATTTGTTTATTCTCTATTGGGTCATAACTCATCCCTACTCCTTCTTCCTTCCCATTTTTCTTTAGGATATCTAGAGGCAAGAGGTAATGCATGCCAGAATTGAATGGATTCCACTTGACGCCAGTCCATGACATGACTTCTTTGTCAAGGGTTTCGTCATCTAGGTAGAAGGGGAGAAATCTCGAGTGGAAGTATTCCAGATGTGTATGCCTCAGCCATAAAAGAGTGTTGTGGAGGTTCAAGCCAAAGGCGATGTTATGGTTGTTCAGGTTCAAAAACTCTTTTGGTATATGTCATCTCAGAGTTGCGCCAATCAATAGATTGTACCACTTTGAGAAAACGACATTGTTGAATTCTTGGTTCTCCTGGTCTGCCCTTGAGTTCCAAGGTTCGAACATGTCGGCAAGAAAACCTTTCTCCGCTAATGCCAAGTGTCTCCCCATGGGTGAATTCCATTTCTACATGGTGAATGATATTAATAGTTACCCATACATAAAGGTTCCACCTTTCTTCTGAGCTTCCTCACACACTACCAGTAGTTCCTCTAGCAGGTAGTTGCACCAGTTGAATAAAGCCCCATTTGCACAAAAATCAGCTACAGAAATTGCATCGAGGGTGCATTCACCTTTGTAGTAGGACTGCATGACCTTGCTTGTGATTATATAGCAGTTCATATGAATCATTTCTGGAATAATTGTGTCAATCCTTGCTATTTGGCCACCTCTCTCTATGTGGAACTTCTCATACAAGCTAACCTCTCCTTTCTTTTTCCCATGCTTTCTCGGGCCTTGCAATCCTTTGGTAACATTCTCACCCTCTAGAGATAATATAGTGAGCTAGCGGATGTCGTCTGCATGAATCAGATACCTCTGTTCAATCCATAGACTTATGCCATGTACTTGGTTAATCAAGAATTTTGTGCAGCGCACAACCTCACCAGTGGTCCCGAAGATCGATAAGTATATGAGGTTCATGATTGTAGAGTTGAATAGGTTGATAAATTTAGGTTTGGGGAAAAATTTTGTTCCTCCGATTTCATCCAGAACCAATTCCTAGAACACGTTGATGTTCATCTGTGGGAACAACACTTGGTATAGAAAATCAAGGTCCAAGAGTTTTACTTGCTTTGTCTTTCCTTTGACATCTTTGAAGATCTCGATATGAGGATCATACATTTCTTTTGGGATTGATTCTTTGGGAGTTGAACTCCAACCGCCTATTTCTCTCGGCATGGTAGCTCTGGAGTGTTTATTTTCTGGGTAAATTGGGGTCGAATTTGTAATAGGGGAACGAAAATCTCTCGCGGTATGTGAAATTGCAGGAAAATCAAAATATAGCTAACAACAAACAGTGATGCTTGCTCGTGGATTGATGGAGTCGTATAAATGGGTAACTAGAAAGATTTCGTAAGTGCACATAAAGACACTCATGACTAGGCTATAAACTCATTTTTAGGCATAGGTATATGATGGGATGGATAACGGGATAGGATCTATCAACTGATCTTAGCTTTTAATGAACGGACTAATAGGGATGTGGTTGATCTAAGGGGATTATCGTCTTAACGGTTGAGAAGTGTTGGCCCTCGACCAAGTTTTGAGGAAACAATGGTCTTGTTTGACCACTTTTGGGACTTCGATAGGCTGGACGAAGATGGAGCGCCTAGGCAAAGTGGATATCACGGGATCTCACTTGTTTTGTGGACCCAACAAGGGGTTCATTAGGGTTTTGTATTAGGTTTTTGGGATGTCAGCCCATGGGTTTACCCATGATTAGGCCTTATTGTAATTGTATAAATAAGTAGTAGCTAAGAAATGTAGATGGCCATTGGCTTAGTGCATGATTACTAGTAGGGTTGGATATGTGAAAAGAGTATGTTTGGCCCAGTGCAAGAGATTGTAAGTTTCTTTGTGAAATCTGGTTGTGTAAAGTAGGGCTTTGTACGAACAAAATATGTAGGATTTGGCTATGTGCCTTGACCTAGTTGTGGGAAGGAGGATCTAGGGTGCAGCTCACAGATCTCATGTCCTCTGCGGAGTTAGTCTATGTGGCTTGTGCATGGAAGCAAATGAATGTTAGAAGATTGAAGACTAATCAAGAAGAAGAAGAAGTTGGTGGGTGTAGCTCCACACTGGGGTGAACCACGTATATCCTGTGTCTTGATATGCTTTGTGTGATGTTGTTTATGTGATTATTTTCTTAGTGTTGTTGATGTTAAGTATAATGAATGTATCTAATGTTGTAGATTAATGCTTAATGATGTGAATGAATGTTAGATATTAGCTAATGCTATGTGCTAAGTGATGGAAAGTACTTTATTTGTATTGTTAATACGTTGATATGTAATAAGGGTTTAATCTTCGATGTACTTGAGAATCATAACCTAACGCATATTGTTGGCTAAGTGCTCTGTTAAGTATTTTAATCATAGATCTGTGTCCCATCTTGGTTGTAGACACCTATGTCCTGCAATCCCCCATGCCTCTACCTTGGGTGAGACTTCATCTTCTTCGCAAGTGTTGCCGAAAGGGTCAGTAGTTAGGGTTTTGTTGGTGTGTTGTTGAAGCGTTGAACCCTGGGTCTGTCCCTGTGACAACAAATGGTTCATTTGTCGGGACTTGAAACTGTGATTGTTGGGAATTAAAGAAAAGAGAAAACTCTTTGTGTAGATTTTTTGTTGTAGTGCGGAGTATTCTACTTGACTTGTGAAGCTCGGTGCTAAGAAAGGAACCAGATCTAAAGAAACAAGGTAAGATCTTAAAGCTTTGTGCTCTAGTAAAGGTAAGATAAGTGGAAATATTTTCTTCGAAAATATGAATCTGTGTATGTTTAATAGATGTTGTCCTAGTCTGGAAACTAGGGCATAGTCAGAAGAAAGAGTTGATCTGAATAAACTTGATAGAAATAGAGAAAAATATGTTATTCTTATGCATAGAAATAATTTTTGGACTAATAAATGGATGTAGGAACCTAGAAAGAATTTTTGCATATTGCAGGTACAACAATGTGATCCCGGTGCATAGTAAAGGAAAGACTGGGGATCGTTTAAAAGAAAAAGAGGATTGACATTGTGTTACAATTGTAGGAGATTGAGGCATATTGCTAAAGAAATCCCTGGTATAGGTCCTATTTGTCTTTGTTGTAAAACTATTGGTCATGAGGCTAAGGATTGCCCAAGAATGATTGCTAAAGTTGAAAATATGAACAAGAGACAATAAAATTATAAAGAAGGTCAAGAGACTGAGGATATGTTAAAGAATCATAAAGAAAAAGAGTCATAGACTATGTTAATATAGTTATGCAAGATACCAGATATAATAAATACGCAGAACAGAAATAAAATGCTAGAAATGGAAGAATAACAGTAATATAACCAGCATAATCTCCACAATAACACAGAAATAATATGAGAACAACAACTGAAATAGAAATTTGATTCAGAAAGAAATGTTCACAGGCCTCTTCGAGGGGGCAACCTCCAGTCGAGTAGT
>ML797387.1:208320-239065 GCA_009831015.1 Picea engelmannii
GATCCAAGTCCACCATTGGTCGATCTTACTCTCCCTTTAGAGAGTAAACCTGATACTGCCCACATTTTTCTCATTGATACAGACTCTACCATGCTGGGGGGCATTCCTCATTCTCCTGCGAAACCCCCTCCAAGTAATGAGGCCATCCTTTTTGATTGGAGTGCACTAACTGGACCTTGTCTTCCCTCTCACATTCCTTTCCAGATTACAGTACAGGTTCGTGGTCGGGACATTCCTCAAACGCTGATAGATGAAGGTGCATCTGTTAGTATTTTGTCTTCTGTTGCTTAGTACACTTTGGGTTGTCTGCAGCTCGCAACGGTTACACAGAATCTGATAGCTTTTAACAGAAGAACTAGTCAACCTTTAGGGATCCTTCCTCAGTTTCCTATAACTCTGGGAGGGAAAACTGTCTTTATTGATGTCATGGTAGTCTGAGACCCCTTGGATTTCACTTTAATCCTTGGGTGGGATTATGTCTATGCCATGAAATCTATTGTATCCACTCTTTTCCGCGTGATATCTTTCCCTCACAATGGAAGAATTGTGACTATTGATCAAATTTCATTCATCGACCCTGACTAGGTTACCTCCCTAAGTGGTTCTTATATGACAACAGTATCGCCCCCGCCGCATGTTAATTATGTGGCGTTGTCTCCCATGACCTCGACTCCCAATGATTTGGATCCGGTAGTTGACATGGTGATCTCTTCGGTAGGGATATTGGAGCCCAATCTCCTTACCCATGCCAAGACCCTTGACGTGTGTTCCTTCCAAAGTAATTCTCTTCCATCCAGTGAAGATCTCTTGGAAGCCATGACCAAGTTTTTTCCCTTGACATGGTATCCTTTCAAAGCGTTATCCTCTTGGAAGCCATGATCAAGAAGAAGCTACGAGCATAGTTTTCCTTCTCTGTGGCAAGATCGTTAAAAAATGAAATAGAGGTCCTGAGCATAGTTCTTTTCCTATGTCAAGCTCGTTAAAAAATGAAACAGTCACCTCTCTTGAACCTTCTTTTCATCCACCCTTCTTCTTTTTCTCCTTTAGTAGAGAAATTGGTGACAACATCAAAGTCGGTGAATGAACTGAAGCTTGGAGGGCATGTCTCCACCCTTTGATGATATTTCTGGAGTTAAGCCACTAGCTTTCAAGCTGGGGGCACACCGAGCTTAGTCTTTGTTCTTTCTCATGCTCGTAAATACATGAGAATGCATCCGGGTAGACTTTTATCTCTTTTTCGGACCTGTATGGATACACAAAAAAGGAACCCCTTGGAGTCTCCTTTAAGCTCTTTTTAGACTCTCTAAACATGAAATGATTTTTGAGTGATCTTGCTTCCTTTCCCACTCGTTAAAAGGTTTTAAGGGGTGTATTTCGAGTGATAATTTATCTCTTTTTCGGCCTCGCTAGACTAACATTACGAAAAAGGACAACCTTGAAGTTATCTTTAAGTTCTTTTCAGACTCTCTAAACATAAAAATATTACCGAGTGACCTTGTTCTCTTCACACTCATTAAAGTATTTGAAGACAACATTTGTTGAGCAATAGTTTATCTCTTTTTCGGTCTCGTCAGACTACTTTACGAAAAAGGAACTGAGAGAGTTCTCTTTTAAGTGTTTTTCCAGACTCTATAATCATGAAAAACCTTCAAGTTTTCTGTCTTTGGACTCATTAAAGCAAACATCGACAGGCCCATACAGGACCGAACCCTTCTTCCAGTTCGTTAAACAAAGGAAGAGGAACTTACTGAAGGTGATTTTTATCGAGCATGTGTTACCCTCCTTGAGCTCGTTAAATTAAAAAGAGGTACTCGTCTATCTGGATGGGGGAAACATTGAAAGAAGCAAGCCAATTAGTTTTTGAGAACATCACCCAATAACTCTTAGAGTGGCCCTTGAACACGACACTTTGTCTTTGCGCACATATTAATCCGCTGAACCTCTGCACTGAGCCAATCCTTTGAGTTTATTTTACTCCTTTGGGTCACCCGATGAAAGTCACAACACCCACTGCATCATCAAGTTTTGGTCTATGTCAAGTTTTTGTTGTTGTGCCTCAATGTTCAAGGGAAGTATCTGCCTCGAGAGTCAGCCATCAAAAATATCTTGTCTCAATACCCATGTCAGTCTATGTTCATTTGATCTACCAATTACATATCTGTGTCTATTTCGTGTCGTTGATGGGGGATACATTAAGGCCCTCCTTCGACGAGTCTATTCCTGTCGACTTCAACACACTATCCAGGAACTAGATTCAGAAACCAGTTAGTACTTTGGGACCTGCATGCCTCAATGGCAGGCCTCCTCACATCTGACAGTGGGTTTACATCATTGACCTATGATCATATGATTCCATGGATGTTCGACTCTAGCTCATCTATTCGCATTCATTGGAATGTACTAGAGTACCTTGGGAATCATTGACATTAATGGTGATCTCCTTCGCGCTTGTTAACGGTTTACATCATTGACCAGTAATCAAGTGGTTTCTGCCATGTTCGACATCAAGAGATCTATTCACATGGTTAGATTCATACTACATCAGGATCGGTAAGAAGACCCTGGGTTGAGTGATCACTCTCATATGTACTTTGCCCAGGTTACGAAGGAGTTTCTCTTGAACAATGACACATATATTGTTACATAGATCCACTTTGTATTAGTCGTGGCTATGTCTTGTCATCTCATAGATCCACTGTGTATTCTTTGTGGCTACGATCAGTTCAGGTCATGAGAGTATAGATACACAGTGTATTTTCGGTGGCTATACCTTTTGTCAATACAATTATGGATCCGTAGTGTATTTTATGGCGGCCATATCTTGCAAGTCTTGATCACCCAAGCATAGGAATGCATAACTTGGGTTTTGAAACATGTCATAATATTTGTTGGATGCTTGTGTGTAGTTTCTGTCAGGTTCTCTTCATCTATACCCTTGCTTGAAAGTCTACAAAGCATTTCAGTTATCAATTCGTATCTTCTAACTTCATACTTTGGGGGGAAATATGTTACACATCAAAATTACTCACTTCGATAGTGTTGCAAGTGTCGTCACTACAAGTGTCGCAAGTGTCGAGGAAAGCATACTGTCATGATGCCTATGTTGTGCCTATAACGACATCAAGAAGACACTTAACACACATCAAACACTTGATTTGGAAGAGGAGGAATGCTTAGCTGGAGTTATGAACCTTTTTCCATCTGAAAACACTCAAAAAAGTCCTTTTTAGAGGAGAGCACTCCCCTATACCTCTTTTGGGAGTGCTGGCACCCCCCTTACACTGTCTGGGAGCGCTATAAAGACCCTTTGGCCCTTCTGGGGGAGCGCTGGTGTCTTTAGGAAGTGTTGGTGCCCCCCTTAAGCCTACTAGGGAGTACTACAATGCTCTGAGTACCCTTTTGAGGGAGCGCTACCTATTCTGGGCAGCAGTTGATTTGTTGAGAAGAATGGGGGAAGGATATTTTCATTCTTAGAAGTCAGTTGGGTTCGAATCCTCAATCAAGCCATGATATTAGGGCAGATCCCTAACTGAAGGAGGAAAATCCTCAACTCACCCCAAATATATCTCAAGTTGTTGAGCCTCTCCAAGGCTATATAAGCAAGATTTCTCATGGTGAAAGGGGGATGGAAATGGAGAATTACACCAGACTTATGATCTCATAAGTATTGCTGGAACAGAGGTGATTTGGGAGCATAAGACCTATGATCTCATAGGAAAAACATGGTGAAGCTATCATCATTCTGATCGTGTATCTTTTGAGCAAGGGATAGACAAGGAGGACTTGACGGGACTGTTGCAATCCATCTACAGCTGTAAGCATTGTTTTGTCCTCATTAATATGATTTTCTTGGCCTGTTTCTTTCTCATTCGTGTTCAATATCACATGAATTTGTCTCTCTAGTAGATATATCTATTTAGGGCTAACCTTGATAGAGTAAGAAGTGGTTGTACTTTGTTTGTCTACAGGATTTATCGAGGAGCAAAAGATCAAATCTCAACTTGGAGCGTGCAGGGACAAACGTCGATTAGAGGTACTTCTCTTCTCCTTCCTTCTCACACACTAGTCCACCTAGATCTAAAAGGAAGTCAATGACCATGATAAGCACTTTCTATCTTAGAGTTAAGAGTCTATCTCTTTGAGGAGACCTACCTGTCCACAGGGAGATTTTCCTTCAACACTATGGAAATGTAGAAAAGGGAAATCAAGGCTACAAGGTAGCCTCCATCCAGGATAGTGAAATGTACCTATATTTCCATATTATAGATGGTAAGATCATCTAAAAGAACCATCTAATGCAAGTCACTGGGTTTGTAGTAGACCTTGCAGGGAAGTGCGTAGAAGGCATGCAAATGAACTGGGCGAGTTACCTCGTCAACGAGTTGGAGAAGGACTATCGTGAAGTGAAAAATTAGGGATATGAGTTTGATTTTAGTTGGCTACTGGTATTGATCACATTTTTCGCTTGGTAAATTCCGGAAGGAGAAGCCTTCTTGGAATTTGAGCCATCGAAGTCGTTGGCCACAACGTTCTCCACCTTGTGGTATACAAATGATATGGTGAAGCAGTGGAAATCAAACGCGGTGTTCCATGCTTACTACATATAGTTGAAGCATGATATTGAAGCATTCCCACAAATGACACCCAACACTTTGCATCAGTACAGGCCGCTAGAAAAGTTTCACACAGATCGACACTTTATCTACATCATTGTGCGTACGGATGAAAGTAAGGAGGAACTGCAGTCCTATTACAAATTGACCGACGAAGACATGGAGGAGATAACCAAAGAGTGGCCAGTAGAGTTCCTCGTATGGGTGGAAGATGAAGAACTCTTCATCATAGGCAGTCCATTGGTCACCCGGGTCAAGCATGATGGACAAGCTAGCACGAAGAAAAAGAAGAAAAAGGAGGAAGTGCAGAACATAGAAACTGATGAGGAGGACAACTCCTCAAAAGAAAGTAGGCCTGAATCACCTACAGGAGGAGGAGGAGACGAAGTGAACCAAGAAGAATAGGGGAAGAAGGAGAAAAGAAAGACAAAGGATAAGTTACACCGCCAAAGGATCCCCCCACAGAGGTCAAAACATCAAAGAAAAGGAAGGTTTCTCTGCAGAAAGTTTCAACAATAAAGAAGACCTGAGCCAATAAACCCCAATTGAAGAATGTGCTCACAGTTGATGATGTCAATCTCATCATCACCACCATGGAGGAAGCTTCAGAGAATATCTTGCAGAGACATGAAGCGAAGAAAGAAAAATTGTATGACATAATAGAAAAGGAGCTCGAGGACATACAACAAGCTATCCATTCGAGCTGCGCAGTACCTACTACACCTTCTTCAACAGAAATTGCAGAATTGGGGGATGATCCCACCCAATTATGAAGATTGGAATATGCAACAGAGGCTCAACTTCGTCGAGCCTAATAAGAAAAGGAGCAGGCTACAAAAGCCTTGAAGCAATAAAAAGAGGAGTTCTTAGCGCAACTTCGAGATGTGCAGAAGGAGAAAGATGAAATTCAAGTGATGTTCGAGGAGGTCAAAGAAAGGATGCAGAAAGAAAAAGACCAGTTGCTTGCAGAGAAAACTGTGGTTAAAGAAGTAGTGACTAAAGAACTTCACTCTATGTCAGGCTTGGCACAGGAGGAAGAAGAGTCAGTCGAGATACAAGTGGGGAAGTTTGTTGAATCCATTCAACAACTTCAAGCAAGAGTAATGGAGCTAGAAATCCAAGCAGTGTCGATCACTCCACAAGAAGTTTGTGATCAGAGGGAAGAAGATGCCAAGAACGCGGTAGAAAGAATCAGGAAACTCACCTCAAAGTGTAATAAATTGAGTGATTAGAGTGTGCAAACCTATGAGTGCCTTGCAGAAGATCCAGTGCTGAAGAAACTAGAAGCACAACTCCAGGAGGCAAAGCAGCAGGCATCCACCGTGTAAGTGAAGATGAAGTTGCTTATTGTAGTTGAGAAAATGAAGCGATCACAGAAATAGCATGTAGTACAACAGCAGGTTACTTCCATCCAGATAAAATTCATGGAGGTGAAACAGAGACTCTAGCAGGTGCAGGACAAAGCCTGCACACTTTTTGAAGAGATTGAAGGCCAAGGCTCGCAGTTAGACCAAGTAGTTGTGATAGTGGAACAATGCCTAGAAGGGCCTATTATAGAGTAAGTAATTCAGTATTTCATCGAGCAGGAGGCTCTAGCAAAGAATCAACTTGAGACATATCGAGCTAAGCTTGAGGCCTTCAAAGCAACACTGCCCAGATCTGAGTGACTCAAGATGAGTCACAGGTGAGTGTTGGGGGCCTGCTTTCCCTCGACTAAGTTTTGAGGAAACATCGGTCGTGTTTGACCACTTTTGGGACTTCAACAGACTGGATGAAGATGCAGCACCCAAGTGAAGCAGATATCATGGGATATCACTTGTTTTGTGGACCCAGCAAGGGGTTCATCAGGGTTTTGGGATGTCGGCCCATGGGTTTACCCATGATTAGGCCTTGTTGTAATTTTATAAATAAGTAGTAGCTAAGAAATGTAGATGGAAATTGGCTTAGTGCATAATTATTAGTAGGGTTTGCTATGTGTAAAGAGTATGTTTGGCTTAGTGCAAGAGATTGTAATTTTCTTTGTTCAATCTGGTTGTGTAAAGTAGGGATTTGTGCGAACAAACTATGTAGGAGTTGGCTCTGTGCCTTGACCTAGTTGTGGGAAGGAGGATTTGGGGAGTAGATCGCAGATCTATTTTCCTCTGTGAAGTTAGGCTCTATGGCTTATGCATGGAAGTAGATGAATGTAAGAATATTGGAGACTAATCAAGAAGAAGAAGAATTTGGTGGATGTATCCCCACACTGGGGTGAACCACGTATATCCTGTGTCTTGATATGCTTTGTGTGATGTTGTTTATGTGACTATTTTGTTAGTGTTGTTGATGTTAAGTATAATGAATTCATTTGATGTTGTAGCTTAGTGCTTAATGATGTGAATGAATGCTAGATCTGAGCTAATGCTATGTGCTAAGTGATGGAAAGTACTTGATCTGTATTGTTACTACGTTGATCTGTAATAAGGGTTTAATCTGTGATGTACTTGAGAATCATAACCTAACGCATATTGTTGTCTAAGTGTTATGTTAATTATTGTAATCACATATCTGTGTCCCATCTTGGTTGTAGACACCTGAGTCCTGCAACCCCCCTGCCTCTACCTAGGGTGAGACTTCATCTGCTTCGCAGGTGTTGCCAAAAGGGCTGGTAGTTACTGTTTTGTTGGTGCGTTGTTGAAACATTGAACCTTGGTTCTTACCCTATGCCAATAAGAAGCATGTCGGGGATACCGATGGCATGTGCACGTATCACGCCTTTATGGCTTGATGGAATTTTTTTACGGGTTATGGTGGCTTTCATAAAGTGCATGCCTGGACTAGGTACATATGGCACATGGTTTGTGATCGAGCTCATATTTTCCCTCCCTCTGACCATAATGGGGGTCCCCATCATATTAAATGAGTTTATTTAATGTAATGGTGGATCTTCCGATCCTGCAGGGCTAAGTAAGTAGTTTTGCACAAAAGCAACACTTAGATTGAAAAATAATATATGTCGTGGTGCATTAAATGCGCACTCCAACGTTTATTAACTAAATTAAGGAAATTGTAGGAAATGAAAATATAACTACTGTACATGCTCTGTTGGGCTAGAGAAACCGTTCTTTGTCTTAAGCATGAGAAATGTAGGGTTCCAGGTGGGCACCATTCACCCATCATGGTCGAAGGATACCATCTAGTTGCGCGAGCCTGACTACACTAGAATGTCGGATTTTTGCAACTATGAATGGACCCAAGAAATGCAAGTGCAACTTGCCTTCATGTTTATGATATTTGTTGTCATATAGGAGTAGCTTATCCCCTTGTGAAAATATCTTAGACTTAATATTCCTATCATGCCAAGATTTTTGTCTGGACTTCTCAACTATCTGATGAAAATCCGCTAAAATCTTTCTTCCTCAAGTTCTTGCAAGTCTGCAATCCTCTGCGCCACCGATTCATCATCTGTCATGTGTGTAGCCTATGCTATATAAAGACTAGGGGTAATAAATTATGCAGGTACAACAACTTCTTTTCCATAGACCAACTAAAATGGGGTGTAGCTGTGTAACTTCTTTGTGGTAGTCCTATAATCCAACAAGACTGTTGGAACTTTATCATCCCAGTCTTCCCGGTTTGTGCAACATACTTTTGTGAGTCCTTTTTCCATAATTTTATTGAAGGCCTCTATCGTACCATTAACCTATGGATGGTAAGGGTTTCTCTTATGATGTTGTACAATAAATGTAGTCGTTAACGCTACAATTGTACTTCTGATAAAATGAGTACCTTGATATTTGGTTATACTTCTATGACATCCAAACCAAGTGATAACATTCTCGAAGATAAATCTAGCAGTTGTATCTGTAGAACAATATTGGACTGCCTCTTATTCATCCCATCTTGTAAGGTAATCAATTGTGGTAATGATGTATCTATATTTTGAGTGCTTATCCAGGGGGTTGATCAGTCGAATAAAATAAACAACCCACTTCTCAAATACTTGAAGTGCTCTGACTGGATGAAGGGGTAATTCATCTCTACGAGATGGCTTTTCTACTCTTTCGAAAGTGTCACAAGATATAGCATATTTAAATAACGTGGCCCACCATATTCAAGCTTGAAGTACCTTTTTTGTAGTGGCCTTACCTCCAACATGTCCTCCCACGACTCCAATGTGGCCTTCCCATAGGATATCCTTCCTTTCATGGTTCGAAACACATCTCCTCGGGATGTTTTCGAGTCCTAATTTGTAAAGTTTTACGGCAATCAAATAATAGTTTGTTGCGCGAACCACCATATGTCTCTTCTAGGTTGTGGAGTACATATATGGGAAGGTTCCTATACTGAGGAAGACAACAATGTCTTCAATATACTCTAGAATGGCCTCAATCCGGAATAGGTCTACATCCAAGAGCTGATCATCCACTGCTATGCCACTTTCCCTTGAATCCAACCTAGAAAGGTGATCTACACCTACATTGCATCTTCCTGGTTTAACAATCACTTGAAACGAAAATTCTTGAAACAACAATAGCCATCTGCAAATTCTTCTTTTCAATACTAGTTTATTGACTAGGTACTTCAATGTAGAATGGTCAGTGAAAAACTTGAAATGAGAGCCTAATAGATAGTGTCTAAACTTTTGTAATGAATAAATCATAGACAAGCATTCCCTTTCACTATTTTTAGAGTTGCGCTCAACTTGCGATAGTTTTATACTGGAAAAGTAGGACAGGTTGTCCATATTCCCTTCCCTTGGTTGTGCTAAAATGGCTCCCAAGGCGATGCCTGATGCATACACATGTACATGGAATTCAATTTCCCAATTTGGAAATATCAATATCGGTGCACTAATTAGTTTCTCTTTGATAATTTTGAATTCCTTGTCACACTCTAGCATCCATCGGAACAATTCAGACTTCCTCAACAATTTCTCAAGGGGTGTTGTAATAGTTGTGTTGCGTATCTTCTGATGAATCTATGCTAATATCCTGTATGTCCTAGTGTGGAGCACAACAATTTGGCACTTGTAGGTGGTGGCATGTTCAAAATGACCATAACTTTAGCTAGGTATACTAGGACTCCTTCTCTTCATACAATATGGCCTAACAAATTGCCATGACGTACACAAAAATTACACTTTCTTAGATTTATAGATATCAGCGTCTCACAACATCTATCAAAAATTAACCGGATTAGCCCAACATTATCCTTTAATAGGATGTACACCGTCCAATCATCCATATAGACTTCTAAAAATTTGTGGATGAATTCCTAAAACGTTGCTATCACAATTCAATAGAAAACTGCAGAGGAATTAGTCAAACCAAAGGGAATTACGTTATATGTGAATGATCCCCATTCGATAGTGAATGGAGCTGAACCAAAAGTTGTTGGGAGGCCGACCACTATCATAAATGCGTCGTTTCTCAGGTGCGCGACTTTTTGTAATAACAGTCACGCATCGTGCGCATGTGAACGATTCTTGCGTTTTTGTTCTGTGCATGTGCGCACGCACCCAATATCTGTATAGTGCCCTTCAATTTTTTCAGTATTTGTATAGTTTTTTACCCTTTATGAATGCTTTTGTGTTAATTCAGGTCCATGGATGTCTTCATAATTGTTTGATGATGCTGAATTCTTGTAACCATTTGCGGATGAAATTTCAGTGATAACAGATGTCCCCTGATGGATGAGGTTAGGAGCATACGTATAGCCAAAATCTATCAATGTTTCTTCTACTAAGTGTGTTGTTTATAAGAGATAGAAATAGTGGGATCATCCAGAGTGATCTGTTGGAGGAAAAAAAAGGAACCTGTAGAACCCAACCTTCCATGAGGTGTGTAACAATAAACTGTGTACAAACGAGGTGGGCATGCCCCATGCTTGTGTCATGTAACCCAAAAAGGATGGATGAAATGTTGATGTAGACAATTGCAGCACCCTCGGGGGCAGTCAAAAAATAAAGGCAGAAGACTATTCTGCATAGGAACATACTCTGAATAGTAGGCAGTGACAGGAGTATCACGGATGTTGTAGGCATTGAGAGCCTAGCCAAGTTCAGAGGTCTTCGGCAAGTATTAGAACTAACTGCAATAGTCGTAAAGTAAGACCCACTATAACATGAGAAAGT
Source organism: Picea engelmannii (assembly GCA_009831015.1). Classification (NCBI taxonomy): domain Eukaryota; kingdom Viridiplantae; phylum Streptophyta; class Pinopsida; order Pinales; family Pinaceae; genus Picea; species Picea engelmannii. The sequence continues at coordinate 219,046 of ML797387.1, forward strand.
GTTGATGTCGAATGTTATGGGGGCCAATGACAGCAGGGAGCAATTGTGATTCTCCCTGTGCTATCTGAGATCTCTCATTGGATGGGTAATGAGAATCAAGATACTGCCGCCCTTCTGGAAAATTGTGCTGATGTCGACAAAAGGGGGACGCGACTCCCAGAAGAAGAGGGCTTCGTGAAAGTTAATAGGTGAGGTTAGGAAGTGGAGGAGGTACATGGACAAAGTCAAGATGTAGGAAGACTCAAGAATGCCCTTGGTTGGAGTATATGTGAGAGAAAAGTGGCTACAACCGTTCAACAAGGTCGAGTGTCAGGGGGACAACAAGACAGGGGATAAGTTGTAACAGAGGTGGGACAAAGTGAATAAACTCAGAGGGTAGAGCTAAGTGGCCTATGGGGTACTCTAAAGATATGGACGATGTTGTCAAGGGTAGATGGTAAGTAGTGCCCCAACCAAGGGTGACATGGGTTGCGGTTTTCCAAAACAAGGGAAAAGGTCGTCAAAGGTGACGACAAAAAGGGTAATATAACTGCTGGAAACAAAGGTGTTTGTACAATAAACAAAGAATAGTTTTGGGATAAGTGTACAAATACAAAAATGGGTGCCCCAGTGTGATATGGTTGGCCCGGGTAGGGCGCAATGTGCTTGGAGAACTGGTGGAGGGTGGGGGCCCCATGGGTGGGTTTCTGTATGAGGTAAATGAAATGAAGGGAAATTTGCAGATGGGCAAACTGATTGTGGATGAAATGGAGGGCTCATGATACTGCAGAGGTGCAGTCAAAAAATATAATCATGAAGAGATAATCTGGGAGTCCATTGGGAAAGATAGAATAATGAGGAGAAGGAGTATGTGGCTGATTCACGACATGATGTAAGACTATCGGGACTCCCATCCCTAAAGGTTTATAAAAAAATAAAAAAAACATGAGTGTCAAAAGCGCAAAAAGGGTGCTATGAATGGGACAACTCATGTGGGTAAGAGTGCTATCGGATGATAGTACCGAAGATGCAAATGGAGGTATTGGTACTACAGAGCTAGAAATGGGGACCCTAGAGGCGAACGTCAGAGGATGTGACTAGAGATGCAAGTGAGATTCAGAGGGAGTGACTACATGCCAGTGTTGAGCATATACCTGAAGGGGTTGTGTTGGAGGATTATGACCAAGTACCTGCACACATTAAAAACAAATACCCGACGTGAATAGTATCTGAATAGAAATGAATATATGAGCATGTATTTGATAATTTTGAATATGTGCGTGCGTACCTGGTCAGGGTGTGAAAAAATGGCGTCTCGGGGGCTCAAGGTGAAAAGAGGCCCAGAGATTGTCGTGATGTAGATGACAGGATGCTGATCCCGTGGCTGAAGACGAATCAAGAAATGGACACCCGGAGCTCCCAGAATGGTGAATGGAAGTTTGGGAAAAAGGCCTATATATAGCTGTAGGGCCCATATTGCCACCTCATTTGTACTTGCTGCGATAGTGACTGGACAAGAAGTTTTCAAAGGAGATTTGAAGATTCGGGGAGGATGAGGCATCTGATCGATGATTAGCGAACTTCAGGTTAGTGGTCTGATCATCCTGCATAGAATTAGGGTTTCATTTTTTGGGCAGGGGCTGTACGGAGGGCTGTATAGAGGGTTTTTGTGGGTGTGGACCCCACGTGCACGGGCGATCCGGAAGTAGGTGCACACACGTGTGCGCCTGCCCACTGGATAGACGCGCATGGGGGCGTTGGTGAGGGGGAAAAGGGTGTGCACTATGTGCACGCCTGTCGGCTGTATAGTTGTGCATTTGTGCACGGCTGTGGAGTGGACAGTCGCGCCTGAGAGCACGCCTGTGCAGTGAACAGGCGCACCTGAGAGCATGCATGTACAATGAACAGGCGTGCATACGTGCATGCCTGTGTAGTGAACAGGCACGCATGTGTGTGCGCCTATGGGTTTAAACAGTCGCGCCTTAGAGGCAAGGTTGACAGATGTAAAACTTATCTTTGTGATGTTGTTGATGGTCTCTTGGGCTGATATAGGACTTTTTGATGTGGCTGCAGGTGAGCAGTGTGTACAATGCCAGTGGTTTGGCGAGAGCGAGGTTGGTCCCAGCTATGAGACGCCATGGCTATTGAGGAGCCAGGTGTACGTGTGACTTTGGCAGCCTGTGGGCTATTGAAGTTCTTTGAGTGCCTGTTGATACAGGCACAGGAGTATCTCCTACAGTTCCTTATCCGGATGTGGAGTCCGGACCTGCATTGCTTCATTGTGCAGGGAGAGCAGATCGCCTTCACTGCGGTGGAGGATATGTACTTCTTGACTGGGCTATCGTTTCGGGGTGTTCCCCTACCAGTGGAGCCGGTGTTACCGAGGGATCTAGCGCTAGCGACCATTGGCTGGAGATATTGTTCAAGGTAGAACTTTATGTCTGGGACAGTTGTGAGCATTGGGTTGATGGATGCCCTGGTGCATCGTTGTATAGCAGCGATGATTGTGAGAGTCTATGGATCGCTGGCGACACAGTGGATCAGTGGGGGCCAGCTGATGGTGATGGAGAGAGTATTGGCTGGTGAGCACTTCACCTGGGGGCTGACGCTGCATGCCAGGATGGTAGGGCAGCTGGACCACTGCCAGTCCACGGATACTAGGGAGTTTTCCTTCGGGTCCATCCTGGTGGCTTGGTTTCTGGAGAGGGTGTCGATGATGCACCCTAGGATTTTATTGGGTGCGCCTAGGGCACGAGAGCCGCGACTATGGCAGTGGTCGACGATTTTGCTTCACCATGGTGGTGGCGAGGGCGGCCACTTCTTTACTGCAGAGGCGGCGCAGGTATGGTGGCAGATGCCGCAGGTGATATTGCGGTACCCTTATGCTGGGGTTGACTTCCGGGAGGATCCGGATATGATACTACCTCCAGCGGAGGTGTTTGACCATCGAGGTATGTTGATGATTTTGATATATATGTTTTTCTTTTCTGAGATAGCATGATATATGTATATACCATAGATGCTGATACTATCTATTGTTTGTTTGTATGTGCAGATGTGGCACCTCGTGGGCGCGAGGTGGAGTTGCAAAGAGCATCGACTCGTCAGGAGCCAGAGAGACTACCGCGAGGAGAGAGACAGCGGTGTGAGAATGCCGCGGCGCGACCAGCTAATCCTGAGAGGGTAGCGAGGAGACACCGGTTTGATGACCCTAGTGTTGGGCCGTCACATGCTCCTCCGGCAATTGTCGGAGTTGATTTTGAGGACATACACCATCGCCTGGAGGTGGTGTTACAGGATGTGCCTGAGGGCATGTGGTCTCGCATCCAGGATGAGGGTATCCTGGAGCAGTGTGTGAGGATTCCACCGCCATGGCGGTCTGTAGTACGATGTGCAGCAGTAGCTGGTGCTGCGATGACTGGACAGTTACCTCTAGGGTAGGAGGGACCAGTACAGGGTGGGCAACCACCACCTGAGGGAGGGGTAGGTGGTGGGGCTCTAGAGGCACCATGAGTTGTGCTCTATGTATTTGATGTATTTTTTGTATATAGGCTGGTGAGCCCGTTTTGTACCGAGGTGCTTCACTGGCTCGCGGATTCTTGTATTTTTGTATGTAAACACTGGGATGGCACTGTGGACCTTTTTATATATACATGAGTATACACTTTTGAGATCTATGTGGTGTTTACATGTGTTTTTTTAATGTTTTGATGATGTATAATCTATATGTGCTGTGATAGGTTTTGATTTGTTTATGTATGTGTAGAGGTAGCTTGATGGGATATATGCCAATCTAACACAATTTTAGCTATGTTATCTGTAATTTGATTCAATTGTCATGGAATATGTGTAAATGTAATGGAATCAAAATGTCGAGATAAAAGTCTAACTTGTAGGTATTTGCGAAAGAGGCAGGGATCGCGTACGCGGTACACATTGTTGAGCTGGAGAACGACTAGTTGGGAGTCGAGGAAGATGCTAAGGTGACGAATATGATGATGCTGGGCATCGGCCAGGAGGCCAATGACGGCAGTGTATTCGGCTTGGTTGTTGGTCGCTGAACCCAAACATATGCCGCTCGAATGGAGCATTTCATGTGAGGGGCTGTAGAGAGCCCAAGCGGTCGAAGCAAGATTTTGTGTCCAACGGCCGGCGTCGTCAGCGTAATTGATGAGGTAGGCTGGTGGAGGAAGCATCTGTCAAGAGCACAAATGATAGTTTAGATGTGAGGGATGGAGAAAAAAGATTAAAAACACTAAAAAGGAAATAACCTAAAGTAGAATGACTATGTTTAAGAATAAAATTTCTTTAAGTATAACCCATTGACGGGTTCTCTAAGAGAGAGGCCTTCGAGAGAGGCCATAATGTATGCGCCTTTGGTGAGGCAATGTTGAATGATGTATGGGCCATGCCATAGTGACTCAAATTTTCCATGGCCAAAGATATCATGAGTGATATCGTAGGCAAGGACGAGGTCACCTTCGCGAAATGAGCGAAGGTTGACATGTCGATCAAAGGTAGCCTTTGAACGTTTTTTAGCGCATCCCATGGGTAGTCAGGGTTGTTTACCTCTTCAAGTATTTCCTTGTCACAATGGAAGTGATGGGAATACAAGGGGTCCTGAAGAGTGATATTGGTCATTGTTGGTGTTTGGCTGCCCCCTAGTGATGAAGAAGTAGGGGGAATGACAGAAATAGTTAATGATGGTTCGCTCAACATAAACCAAATATCGAAGTACCGAGGAGTACCCATGGTAGTTGGGTGTAAAATTTCCATTGGGGAATGAGCAGGAGAGTTGGGGGGATTGGGGATTAAATCCTCAGATACATCCTCTAAGAACCATGGGGGCATTGGAAGGGCCTCGGGTTCATGGGAAATGACATGTAAAGCTGCTAGTGACGAGGGAAGGTCAACTATCGACTATGTGGGTCATTGAAGTAGGTTCAATTGGTGTAGCCTATATTCAATGATCATAGGACACTGGTATGTAAAATGATATAATGATTCACATAGAGAGCAAGGGAATCTCATACATTCATTGACTGACATTGTGACATAACGAATGTCAGTGATGGAGGGTACAGATGACGTAGCGAAGCGGTGTTCTCTCTAGAAGTTGTTGCGTACTGTGGCTAATGTCTGCCAAAAGCGTGGTAGTGTCGGGCAATGGTGGGTATAATGGCCATATTCTAAACATATAGCGCAAGCGAATTTGGTGTGCAACCCTTTGCTACTTGAATGAGGGGTGGTAGCGGCAGTACCAGTTATATTGGCGAGTGTTGAGGGAGTTTGATTGAGTTGGATCAAATTCTATAACTCTGGTAGGGATGGGAAATTGTTGTTTTGGTGTCCATCTTTCTCACAGAGTGCAAAAGGAGGTTGAACACGCGGAGGAAGTGGATCTGTGGGTTCCTTCTTCCTTCGCCTGCCCCCAGCTGTGGAAGGAGGGGTAGTGAGGGGGGGTGTAGAGGGTATGGTGGGAGTAAGTATGGGAATCGTCATTCGTATTCCTTCTATTTGGGGAGGAAGGGATGGGAGAGGGACCATATCGGGTGGATTTAAATACCAAACTGGAATTGCTAACACCATATTGGGGAGGGTAAGTGTTGTGGCTACCTAGAAATCTTCGATGCATGGGGGAGGGTAAAAGAAGGGGATTTGAGTGATGGCTTGGGGAACTATCTCCCAGACTGGGATATTCCTTGAGGAGAGGTGGATTCGTGGACTGTTGAGGTCGACAAGTTTGTAGGAGGCTCGTGAGGGGGAAGTTCTGCGACTATTGGGATGTCAGGAATGACAGAAGCCTCCCTAGGAGGAAGAGTATCCTCTGTGTGAATTCCGTTAGATGATACGACGCATACTTTATTGGAAGGATAAAGGAGTTGTGGTGCTCCATGGTAAGTGCCTAACAATGATGGATCTTTGAAGATTCTGGGACCCATCTCGATGAGTGGATATGCGTCATGACTTGTGTGGATGAGAGGAAGAATGTTATCGATGTTGGCAGATGGGTTAGGTTCGTAATGTGAGACCTGGTCTATGGTGACGATCTTCCCATTGTGGGGGAACATCATTGTGCGAAAGACGGAAGAGACAACTGCCTTCATAGCATACATGTAGCTACGACCAAACATGATATTCTAATCGAGTGGGGCGTCGATAACTTTGATGTCGATGAGAATGGTTTTTCCCCCGAGTTCTATGGGGACATTCTGGAAGAGCCCTTCAGGAGATGATGGTTATCCGTCATAAGCTCGTAAGGTGATGGCAGAGGGTATGAGTTCAGGGGAACTAAGTTTTTTCCATACTGATTTGGACATAATGCATGTAGATGCACCTTCATCGATGATACACCGATGAACTGTGATTTTCTGTATTTTTACTGGGATTTGAAAAGTGATCAAGGCGGGAAGGTGAGGTTCGCCGCTGTCGAGATCAAACGTACTGAGTATCTGCTGGGTCAATTTCCCCCAAGGCAGAAAGTAATGAATTTCACTGAGTGGGTCAAGTATACAAAACCTCTAAGACTGACATGGCAGCCGGGGATTGTGCTAAGTCATCGGCCAAACTATAGTTATGAGTTTCCCTAGCGTGTGGGTTGTGGAGATTCTTACGCAATGGGATGCGAGGGATGCGAAGAGGTGGCTCAGTGTTAGGGCAAGGGATCACCAACTGGGGTCTCGTTGGTGTGGGTTTTGTCTCTGGAGGGATGGGAGGAGACTCAGCAGGTGCATGATACTGACAGTTACGTGTTTGCAGAAGGATTTCTTCCTCACTAGTGAGGAGGATCGTGCGATCTGCTGGATTGTTCGGATTGAGGTATTGTCCCACCTGAGGTGGGGGAAGTTGCATATCCTGTTGGGTGTTTATCACACCTTGGTGTGGAATAGGATTTTGCAGCACGACAGGGGGGGGGTTGTTGCACATATTGTTGTGGTGCCTGTTGAGGGGCAGGCGGTGCTGGAGGATGAGGTAGACTGCCGAAATATTTCAACCGTTTGAAATTAGCGATTTGGGGGAAATGATGAGTGTAATGGCCGAACTCACCACGAAGGGCATAGGGGAAGTTGGTTTTAACATTATTGTTATTTCTCCCTTGATGCCTGTTATTATTGCCCCCTTGGGGGTTCTAATTCCCCTGGTTCTGGTTGCCCCTAGAAGGTTGGTTCTGTTGGGTTGGATTCCCGCCTTGACCTGGGTTGTTTTTGTTCCTATTTCATCCTTTCTTTTTGGCATTGTTCGATGGATGTGTTGGATTTTCCGTATTCATCTGTTCGAAATTTTGATATTGTTGAACGGGAGAAGGTTGAACAAAATTCACCCCAGCATGAGGGTGTGGGGGAGCCATGGGTTGTGAGGGACNTCCTTTCTTTTTGGCATTGTTCGATGGATGTGTTGGATTTTCCGTATTCATCTGTTCGAAATTTTGATATTGTTGAACGGGAGAAGGTTGAACAAAATTCACCCCAGCATGAGGGTGTGGGGGAGCCATGGGTTGTGAGGGACCAGGAAATGGAAAGTATGGATTCTGTGGGGGCAATGATCCATAAGGTACATAGGAAGGCATGGTGCTTTCAATAGTACTATAAGTTGAGGTAGAGGGGGTACCAGAACTCGTTTGACTAGTTGGATGTATGGGGGGTGCCGGCGGTGGTCCACTAATGGGTGGCGGTATAGCAACATGGTATGGTTGTTGATAAGGTGGTGGGGGGTAATAAGGAGTGCCCCCGTATGCCGGTGGGTATTGAGGTGTTCCATACATCAGTGGTTGTTGGGGTTGTGGACCGTGGTGAGTGGTGTTTCCAATCAGTCTGTCTGCTGAGTGAGACATCCCAGGTTTGTCTTGGCCAAATGGCACAGGTTTTGGGAGATCAAGAAATACCGTGTATAAGTACCCTGACTGTGATTAGATGAGGTCATATTGTTGAGCTTTACTGATGGCTTCCTCTTCTGACTGAGGGAAAGTGGAAGCTACATTCTTACCAAGGAGAGAGATGAGTGATCTAAGAAGCCAGTCAAGACATTGTTGTTTGGTGGTTTCTGCTTTGCATAAACTACGTCGCCTACGCCACTCATGAATGTGATCAGCGATATGTGTGGCTGAGGTTTGTTTGAAGTTAGAGAGTAGTTCTAGACCATTGTCATGGCGGATTGGTAATTGGAAGAAAGTCAAGAATGCTTTGGCCAAGGACTCGAAAGTCGCATGGGACCCTGATTTCTCATATACATACCATTTGGCTGATGGGCCAGTAAGTGTGTGTTGAAATAAGCGCAGTCTAATGGAATCATCCATAATGCTATTGGAAGAGCACCATAGGTGAAAGGTCATGACATGGTTGGCAGGGTCATCACCTGCCTTTCCTTCAAACTTAGGTATGTATGAAGGTAGTTTGGTGGGCATTGCAGGCCAGGTGGGGTCATGCAATATAGGATCATTGGTAATTTTTCTTAGATTCGGTATGTTAAGAGAGGCCAAATATGGCATCAGGAGTGTTGGTTGAGGATTAGATCCTGCCATGGTGTGAGTGTGTTGTGAACCTGACCCTTGAGTGGGGCTAGGTGGGTTGGTACTTCCCCCTTGAGAGGAAGTTGGTCCCCTGCTTCTGTGTAAAGGAGAGAAAGTGGATGGAGGACCTTGGAAAGTGGACCCAAGTAATGTGGAACCAAGCAAAGATGATCCCAAAATAGTAGCACTTACAGGAGTGTGTTAAGGTGGTGCCGATGAGTGGGCAAGGCCAGACACTCCCCCTAATATAGGAGGGAGGTTGAGAAAGCATCGAGAACGATGGGGATTCTATGGGTCCCCTATGATGTCCAATTAGCTGAGTGAATGTGTGCAAATGGTGATGAGAATAATGAAGAAACAAGAGCCATTTCGCAAAACTTTGAACTTGACACAATATATATATATATATATATATAAATCAAAATGTAGTCAGTAGTGCATCATATATAAAATGTTTTGAAAAGAAGCATATATGTGGATAAGTGGGTTTTGTCTGCGTGGGGAATCAAAAGAAAAAAAATGCTCGTGTCCTAAAAGACGTAACGTCCTTCCTCTCAAATAGCACTGGACCTTCCAATAGTACTCAACAGTGGGGTCTGAAGCCACCGGAAGAGGCACTAGTGAAGGATGAAATAATTGGTTATAATGAGGGTTAAAGGGGGCATATCCCGAAAAAGATGGAAATATTTCCCAATAGCCACACAAAATCTAATCAAGGTGCAACTGCATCCCACAATTGCCACCTGGGTAGATGTCCTAATTTTGGTCACTAGGTACCTCGGTCAAAGTGCGACATTTAGATTTTTGGCCTAAGAAATGGGTCACGGGCTGGATCCCCTCCAAGAGGTGGGTGCCTCAAGGGGGAATGCACAGAAAAATCGGACTTCGGCCTTCAACCCTTCACAGGTATCTCCCTACCTTATGGTGTTAGGAACACTTGAATTGGAGGATTTTCAGTTCCCTATTTGACAACTTCTATTGTTTTGAAAATGAGAGAACTAGATAACGGGGAGTTATTTGGATGCCTATCCCCGAAATCCTACCTATACTAAAAAATTTCTTTTAACACCTCCTGTGGAGGAAAACTTAGTGAGTTTTTAGAAATATTTTAGATGTAGTTGTTTTGAGACGATGGGGGTGTGAGAAAACCTTGTTGAATTAAAATGGGAGTGGATAGTTTCGTCAAGAAAAGGGTGGGGTGTTTTCGAAATCCCTTTGGAGGAAACTTACTTTGACCTCCACGTTTCAAGAAGAATCTATGAAAGTGATAAGTGACTTTTGTGTGTGAGTGAAAGTGTGCCAATTTTTAGTGAATTAGGTGTCACCTTTCTGCATGTGGACTTCGCTTGGTCCTTACAAGTGTTGATTACCTAATTAACTAAGTGCCTTTGGTACAACCTTGCGAAATTCAAAAGTCCCTAGAAAGATAGCATGTGGACATGTGGGTCCGTTACTATCCCTTTAACTCCCTATTGTGATGTAATCTAAGAAAATCTTTGAAACTATCCTAGATTGAACATGTGGGCATGTATGGGCCCGTTACAAAACCTTTAATCTCTCCTAGTGTTTTGATCTAAGAAAGTAAACTTCAAGCACTATCCTATCTTTGTAGCATGTGGGCATGTATGGTCCCATTACAATATTAAGATGTGTTTGAAAAAGTAAACTAAGAGGAGTCCCGAGAAGGGTTGTTGTCCTCTCCTAAAGGTTTTAATCTTTTTAAGGGAGATGAAATTGTTTCACAATCTTTTTCTGATTCTCAAGGTCGCTTGGCGGCACGAGAGAAGAGAATACTAAGTGATTGTTACTCAACTTCTGGTCCCAATGCAAGTTAAATGTGATTAAAAATGATTTCCAACTTATATTATGAATCAAAACAAGCCATCCATGTGGCGAAAATGAAAGAAAAAAGAGGAAATTGATTTTAGCCTCCTAAGTGCCTATGTGTTTTTGGCTCACCCCTTTATATTATGAGGGGACTAAGTGTGGTGCATATTTAAAACATTCTTGAAATCTTTTCTAAGAAGGCAAATGGCCCTCCCCACATCTCAACAACTTTACAATGTGAATTTTTGCACAGATGCGTGGGTTCTAATGGAGACAGAGGTGCACAAAGCGCATGTGCGCAGACATAGAAGAGTCAAAAGGTGCACTGTGCAGAACAGAGTTGTCACTTGAGCACATGCATGCACGATGCATGTTTGTGGGGTAAAATACCCACGCACAGGTGACACATAGCCGAGAATGAAAAATCTAGATGGATTTCTCTCAATTCTCCTTGGAATTGGATGATTGGCAAGTCGGCTTAGGCCGGTTGATGCACCTGCAAGTTAAATAAACTAAAAGAAGAGCAATAAAAACCCAATTGCGGGAGGAAATTGATACTTATTCCCTAGTGGAGTCACAATATGTTGCGCCTCCATTGTCACCTTAGTGAGAAAAATGGAGGTGCTTGCAAGCTCAGTTGGGTTTGCTGAGCAGGACGATTGCAAGGAAAAGGGTTAGAAAAAGAAATATAAAACAACAACTAAGAAATAAAACTAAAACTAAATTTATAAACATAGGGACATAAGGACAAAAGAAACAATTAGACCCATGTCACCAATGATAAGGCTGATATTAGTGAAATAAAACACCAAGAAGCAAGGGGACTATGAGTCCCTTCTTCCTCCAAGGGAGGGCTCTTGGACCCCCACAAGTATGCTCTTCTTACAACTTTGAGAAAAAGAAATGAAAATGGTGAAAGAACTCTTTGCTAATCCACTCAAGGGGTGAGATGGATTGCCCAATGCAATGGTGCAAGTATACTCTTGGCAAGGATAGAAAGATCCTCAAGAGAATAATGGCAGCATAACTTTGCTTTGAATTCCTTGAAAAATGAAGTGTATCCATGGCCTTTTTATAGCATTCCTTTGAGCTATTGTTCAACTAGTTTGTAGTGGGTAAAGAGGCTAATTAGGGCATTTCTAGGTCTTTGACCAGCCATCCATTTGAATCCAGTCCAGATTTGAGTGTCAAATCAGCTTGGGAGCTGAACCATCAGTGGTTGGGAGGCCGACCACTCTCATAAATGTGTCGTTTCTCAAGTGCGCGAATTTTTGCGATAACAGTCGCGTATCGTGCGCATGTGCGTGATTCTTGCGTTTTTGTTCCGCGCATGTGCGCGCGTGCCCAATGTCTTTATAGCGCCCTTCAATTTTTTCACTATTTGTATAGTTTTTTACCCTGTATGAATGATTTTGTGTTAATTCAAGTCCATGAATGTCTTCATAACTGTTTGACGATGCTGAATTCTCGTAACCATTTGCGGACAAAATTTCATTGATAACACCCATCTTTATTTATAATCTTATGAGGTTATCTCCTCATTGACGAACACAATCTTCCCATTTGGAGATTAGTTCTAGGCAGTATTTAGTTGCATGCCCATTATTTCTACAGTGAGAACACCAAGGTCGTCTTGGGTGAGAGAATTCTCTAGCCAAATGACCTTGTTCGTTTAAGTTGTAACATCGGCTCGGCCCTCTGCCTCCATTTCTCCCTTCTCTGAATCTACCTCCAGTCCCACCTCCCTAGCCTCTTCCAGGTCCTTGGGGTATTTCATTTACTCTGAATGATGTCCAGTCTAATATTTCATCTAGTGCGTCCAACGCACTACATTGATTTGTTGTATAGGTCGTAGATGCACAAAACTTACAGTGTATTGTATTGGGCATAGTTGTGTACTTTTGCATAATAGGACACTACCTCGGCGCATGTCCATGTGTCCAAAAAATCTCACAATACTCTGATGTCTGAGAGTTTTGAGCGGTTGGAAAGGTATTATATAGCCCTAGTGTATGGAATGGTGGAGTCGCAGACACTTGCGCAACTCTTCCCATGGGTCCTGAAGAAGGCCTCATTAGGTTTTGAAGAGGTCCCATTCCCCTCATGTGCATACATTAATTTTGCAGATGCCCTTTTTTGTAACAGCCTGTGTACCAAACCTAAGGGCATCCTAATATTTGTGTGGTTAATTATTGAATATTTTCCATTAGCGCTGATATTTGTCCCTGAAGTTGTGAAAATTTTGCATCTACTAGGGGCATGTTCATTCTTATACTTCTAATATAACCTCCCATGGCTTCGATATTCATCGATTGTTCCAAGGCTTCTGTTAAGGTGTCTATATGTTGTTGCATTAAAGGAATTCATGTACCATTCCCTCTAGTGATCTTCATGAATTGGATGCGCTAGCCTCCCAATAGAATCTTTAAACTTTTGGTTGTAGTCCCATGTAGATTCTCCTTCTCTTTGTTGAATCTCCCGCAACTCAGAGAGAGCTTGTTGCTCTTACTGGGGTAGTTTGAATTTAGCGATGAACTTCAAATGAACTTGTCCAATAATGAAAGATTGTCCTTTCAGCCCAAGTTCAATATCTTTCATGTACCATTTTAGAGCATGAACCCTCAAGGTAGTCTGAAACTCTACTAACTTATTTTCATCGAGATTACCTCTATACCTCCAGATGGATTCACACAAACATCAATGTTGTTTTACATCTTCGTCCCCTTTACCCTAGAATTCTGGGTATCGGGTGATCGTTCCTCCCATATGTCCATCCATGGTGGGTCTCATGGCTCCTATCAGAATGAAACCTAGCGGTCTTGATTGCGATACAACTGGGGATCCCAATATCCTCCCAGCATTTACACTTATGGACTGATTTTGACTAACTGGATGCGAAGGAATATAAACAACATAATTAGGCGATCCAAAATTTACCATGGGTATAGAGGACACATGGGGGACGGGTGATTCGGGGTTGGTTACACTAACTTATGGGCAGGCTTATTTTATTTGGGGGGTCTCATTTTCTTCCTCTAGAGCATCCTTCACTGCCTGGTTCCCAATGTTTCCCAATATTGGGGATGAATATTCTATGTCTCCTGCAAGATACAGACCTTCTTCGTCTACCCTTGCTTCTCCACATTCTTCTTCTCATCTGCCCATATAGGGACTCCTTCCACTCTATGCTTCTCTCTACTACAATCTTAGACTGGTTAGTATTTCTTGTCTCCTCACCTTCCTCAACTCTTCCTTATGTATTTCATATGTTCCTCTCGATCTGATTTCTTTCTGCAACACCTCGAATTTATTCTTTTCTTTCTTTACCTTTTCGCACCACCACTTCTCAATGATGGCAACTCTCCTTAAGTCTCGCTCATTTATTATGTTTGTTTATTGATCTTCACCCATCTATCAAAGAACCTTTTCTTCTTTCTCATGTCATGATCATGCCCCAGAATCACCCTACCCCAAGCGTAGGTGTTTAGGCAGCCATCTCAGTTGATGGAATAGTTATCGTCCCCTCCTCCATCAAGAATACTTTAATCCACATGGGAATTTCCCTCAACAGTATGTTGTGCACACCTTTCTTGAAAACTTCTTCCGTGTGTGAAAAATATTGGTGATTCCCGACTGTAAATTCGACGATGTATCCCTCTATAGTCATGCAAACCCAAAAATCGATTGCTCGTGTGATCTGGTGATCCATATTGTGAAGTGTTGTGATCTTCTCTATATCCCAAGTACATGTATTCTTGACACAATCTTGGAATTATGAAGCTTCTTGTATCCTATCTATCCAATGGAATAGTTCTTCCAAAAATTTAACCAAGAATATCTCATACTGGTCACTCGATCTTTCTGAGTAAAAGAAAAAATCTCTTATATTCCTCTCATTTTTACCTCGCAAATCTGCTTCCTTCCATATAAAGGCATCACAATTGCTTTCTCACTATTTTCAAATATCATATCTATATAACCATGGAAGAATTCTCTTCACAAGTTCCCTTTTAAAGCATAGGTCCCGACAACGAAACCATTTTGTTGGCGCAAAAGTGTTAAGACCGGGGTCCTTCTTAGGTTACCAAAAAAAGGTACTAAAGTAGTCTAGAGCGTTGGCGTTTTCATCTTACTAGGAGGGAAGAAGTCTCACTTGAAGTGAAATTGAGACATGAAAGAGAGGGAAGGGTAAGGAGAATACTTAGACAAACCTCTAAGGTATCAAGGCTCACTGTAATATTGCACATAATAGACTAAACATGTAATAGTCCTGATGAATTCCTAACTGGGAAATAAAGAAATAGAGTTGTGTTTCCATTCATAAATAATTAATTAGGTACATCATACATAAATATAATAAAGAACAACGTTCCATTCATGCATTAAGACTGAAAACACAAAATGTAGATTCAAAATTTAGGCCTCTGATTATATTGGTAATACCAAAATCTATACATTGTCTATCTGATTATCACCGAGATCTCTATATTATTATATGTTACAGTATTGGCCCATTACATCCGTGACTTTCATCATAAAATAAATACTAATAATAATAATAGTGATAGCCCAAGACTAACATATCAATGACATCACATCCCTTTCAATAATCCCTCACTATTAACCTATCATTAACCTATTACAATCACATTGGTCTTCTATATATAATCTGATCTTGTTGGTTAAGAACCCAAGTGTTCTTTCTTTTCTTGATCTTTCTACAACTTCTTTCATCAAATCTTATGTTGCGTTGTTCCCTTAACCATTTTTTGTTTCTTTATTTTGTGTGTTGTCCAGATTCTCAATAGCTTAGGCAACTTCTATTCTCCAAAACTGAAGTTGCAATGTGTTGCACACAACTTCTCTTCAACAAAACGAAGGGACCAACATGCATCACTTCCATTATGCACTCCAAAGATTAATTTTTTTATTTTTATTTTTAGATGGTTGTCCTTGAATTATTGTATATCCTTGTTTCTCTGTGCTCTACCATTTTTCTCATATATGCACCATTATTTCCTAATCTGAACCCTTTCCAACCAAGTTCCAATTGGCCATTATGCATTTCCACCAAATACACCTTCATTAGTCACATGCAATGAATAAAATTGATTACCCCGCCCCTCAAATTCATGACAATTCAATGCATTTCGAAAACAACAGTATAAGGAGGATCATTGAAATAAACACAATCACAACGTATGCAACATTTTATCCTGGGAAACCCTCATGGGGGAGAAAACCCCAAAAAAAACCTCAATAATAGATTTTCAATACAATGCCAAGAATAAGACCAAAACACCAAAGACAGACAAATACCAAGCATGTGCCTCTCTTCTCCTTCATTAGAATTATTTCTACAACTACAACTGTAGATTTTAACCTTGTACAATATCTACTGCAAACATATATTCAGTAAAAGAACAGAAAAGATACAATGGCAAATACAAACATTACAAAGATATTTTTCCCCTGGAAACCCAAACCGGGAAAACCAACATATTCTATATTCATTTATAGTGATACATTGTTTACAATACAATATACATATAGGAGCCAGCGGCATCCAAAACCCTAACCCAATAACCTGGATTAGTCCACAACCCTAATTCCTTAACCAGAAATAGAAAACCATCGGAAAAAACCATGTGCCAAAAAACCACCTAAATATGTGACACATTTCCTGAGGCAGGTGACACTACTACTCGTGCAAAGAATATAACACATACCCAGAATTCTCTCACTTTTTTTTTCTTTGCATACAGGGGGTTAGAGGGTTACATAGTCAACAATCTAGGGAAGCAATGCCCATGGATCCTCTACACCAAGAGAACTTCTCAGTGCTAATTAATTTTGTTAATGAGTCTGCAACATTCTTCAGAGTGTCCACCTTCATCAGCGATACTTTCTTTTCTTCAATCATGTCACTCACAAAGTGATATTGAATATCAATATGCTTTGTCTTTGAATGATAAGTCTGGTTCTTCGCCCGAAAAATTGCACTCTGATTGTCACATTCTATCCTTACAGCTTGTTGTACCAACCCAATACCTGAACACAATCTTTGTAACCATACTTCTTCCATACGTGCATGAGTGGCTATCATGTATTCAGCTTCTATAGCTGAAAGTGCCACTACAGCTTGTCGTTTGCTCGTCCAACTTATTGCTCCTCCAAATAGGTTAAACACATACCCACTTGTAGATCTCCTATGATCCAGATCTCCAACCCAGTCTACATCAACAAAGCCATGTATATCCACCACTCTTTCCAATCCCGGTCTTCCTTCGTAGCACAATCCATAGCTAGCAGTGCCATGCAAATACCTGAAAACCCTTTTTACTGTTGTCCAATGCTCCTTCCCTGGTTTTGACATATACCCGCTCAAAACTCCCACTGCATGTGCAATGTCTTGTCTAGTATAGGCCATTGTATACATCAAACTACCAACTGCACTCGCATATGGAACATGAGACATGTCCTCCTCCTCCTTATGTGTCTTGGGACACTGATCTGCAGATAAATTTACACCAAAATGAATAGGAACCTTGATCGGTTTACATTCCTACATATTAAACCTCTGCAATATTGTCTCGACATATTTTCTCTGATTTAACCAGAGTTTCCTCCTTTTCTGATCTCTTTTAATTTCCATGCCCAAAATGAAATTTGAAGCACCGATATCCTTCATGTCAAATTTAGAGGACAACTAAGTTTTCACATACTGGATAATATCCTTTTTGTTTCCTATCAGTAACATGTCATCCACATACAGAACCAAATAAATCAAATGATCACCAATTCATTTAAAATACACACAGTGATCCTCTTTGCTTCTTGTGAAGCCAAGTCCCAACATATAAGTATCAAATTTTTGATACCACATCCTTGTTGATTTTTTTAAACCATACAGGGACTTTTTCATCTTGCATACCAACTCCTTTCCCTTCACATCATAACCTTCTAGTTGCTTCATATAGATTTCTTCTTCCAGATCCCCATGTAGGCATTTTGTCTTCACGTCCATTTGTTCTATTTCAAAATCAAATGCAGAAGCAACGGATAATAGAAATATTATGGAGTTTAACTTGGCAACAAGGGAAAAAATATCACCAAAATCAATTCCCTCAACCTAGGAATAACCCTTTACTACTAAATGAGCTTTGTATTTCTCCACTTTTCCTTCTGCATCCAACTTATTTTTAAATACCCATTTGCTTTTAATGGGAGTTTTTCCAGTTGAAAACTCCACTAGATCCCAAGCCTCATTCTTATCCAAAGATGCCATTTCTTCATTCATGGCCCTTTTCCAGAGATTTGCATCCTCTGAATCCATTGTGTCCCTAACAATTCTAGGATCATCATCAGTAATAGACAACGCAAAATTTGAATGGAAATCAGATGGAGTATACCTTTCTGGTATCCTTCTTTCTCAAACCGATCTCCTCAATACTGGAGTATGAGGATCTTCTTCTTCTGATTCTTGTTCTTTTGTAGAGTCTGAATCATCATCTTTTAAATCAAACTCTATTTTCTCTGGTTCTTCCTTACTTGGTAGGACTTCATGTTTAACATCATCCTTCATTTCTCTAAACACTACATATCAACTATACACTACCTTCATAGTTTCTAGGTTCCAAATCTTATAACCTTTGAGACCATCTTTATATCCAATAAAGATACACTTTTTGGCCTTCTTATCTAGCTTACTCATGTTTTCCTTTGGAACATGTTACATGAACATATGAATCACAGCCAAATACCTTAATATGTGTGAGATAAGTTTCCTTACCAGTCCATACCTCTTGTGGAGTCTTGTCATCCAACGTTGATGAGGGTGATCTGTTGACCAGGTAACATGTAGTACCCACTGCCTCTACCCATAATTATTTCCCTAACCTGGCACCACTGAGCATGCACCTTTATTTTTCCATCAATGTCTTGTTCATCTTTTCTACAACTCCATTATGTTGAGGTGTATCTGGAGCAGTCTTCTGCCTTGATATACTGCACTTCTTACAGAATTCTTCAAATTCATTCCCGTAGAACTCTCCGCCATTATCTATCCTCAGCACCTTAATTATTTTCTCTGTTTGATTCTCAACAAGAGCCTTACTCTTTAAACCTGTCAAATACTTCGGATTTATTCCTGAGGAAATATATCCAAGTATTCTTCAAGAATTCATCTATAAATGAAACATAATACACATATTTTCCCAATGATGGGACCGACAGATGTCCAAAAACATCACTGTCAACTAGCTGTAATATTCCTTCCGCCCTCTTTGCACCAGAGGGGAATCTTACCCAATTCTACTTCCCATATAGACAATGTTCATAGAAATCAAAATCCAGAGCGCAGTTAGACATACCTTCAACCATACCTTTATCGTGTAGTAGTCGAAGACCCTTCTCTCCGATATGCCCCAGTCTTTGATGCCATAACATAACCTTTTCTCCAGAGACTGTAGGAGTTTTTTCTTCTTCAACTCCAATATCAAGAACAATGGAACTATTACACCCATCACTAATAGTGTGTCCTTCCATCTTATACAGAGTTCCAAACCGAACTCCTTTCAGCAACACCATTGCTCCTCGAACCATCCTGCAGGTTTCCTTTTCAAATATTGTTTTTACCCCTACATCGTCCATTTTTCTTACAGAAATCAAATTTATGGCCAAACCTGGGATGTGTAGAACACTAGGCAATGTTTTAATCCTTCCATATATGAGCCTCAACTTGAATTTTCCTCATCCTATGATTCTAGTTTTCGAATCATCACCTAAGAAAACATTACCTCCATCATACCTTTCATATTCGCAGAACCACTCCCTGTGGGGATTCATATGAAAGGATGCCCCAGATTCAACCAACCATGCCTCATGATCTGCATGTGTGCTTGAAGAAGCCAAGTACACATCCACTCCTTCTTCCTTGGAGGTCTTTTCTTCTGTAGAATGAGATTCTTCAGATCCCTTCTTTTTCTCAACCTTGGATCTACACTGCTTCTTGTAGTGCCCTTCTTTTCCACATCTTCAACATACCCTTACAAACATTCTAGGAGATTTATATCTACCCTTAGATTTAGATATCCCACTTGAGAAATTAGATCTATTCCTTTCCTGGGAACGTCCTCTTGCAAATAATGCGTCTATGCTCTAGCCTTCCATATTCTTTTGTCTCATCTCCTCCGAGAACAAGGATGAGACCATTTCATAAAACTTCAAGGCAGTTGTATTACTACCTATGGCCACAACCAAACTATCCTAGGAGTCTGGTAAAGAACACAATAAACTAATACATTTATCTTCATCTGAAATTTTAATCTCAACAGATACTAACTGACTTACCACAGTATTGAATGCATTCAAATTCTCTGTCGCCGAGTCTCCATCTCTCATCCTCAGATTATACAGCTTCTTTCTCAGGAATATTTTATTCACTAGGGACTTAGAATGATACAACTTCCCCAAATTATCCCATAAATCCTTGGTTGTAGCTTCCACTGAGACATTCAGTAATACTGAATCTGAGAGACACAGTTGGATTGTGCTCTTTGCCTTTCGATCCAACTTTTTCCAGTCATCTGTTGAAGTTCCTGTAGGTGTAGTACCTGGATCTATTGTGATCCATTAATATCAATCCAGCAAAATATCTTCCATCTTGAGCTTCCACTGCTCAAAAATTTTCCAATTAAACTTCTTGAT
>ML797387.1:245740-275972 GCA_009831015.1 Picea engelmannii
AACAGAAAAGATACAATGAAAAATACAAACATTACAGAGATATTTTTCCCCTGGAAACCCAAACTAGGAAAACCATCATAATCTATATTCATTCATAGTGATACATTGTTTACAATACAATATACATATATGATCCAGCGGCATCCAAAACCCTAACCCAATGACCTGGATTAGTCCACAACCCTAATTCCTTAACCGAAAATAGAAAAGCATCGGCAAAAACCATGTGCCGAAAAACCACCTAAATATGTGACACATTTTTTGAGGCAGGTGAGCACCACAGGCTACCACGTGTAACCCGCCATTGGACTTTTTATGGGTCAACATGGGCCAACAGGAAAGTGCCACATGGAACCCCTAGGATATGCCACGTGGAACCATCCAGGAAGCACCACATGTCTTGTTGTTACACATTATTTTGGTCATCATAGTGATCCATTGACAACGTGTGTTCATGTTCCCAAAAAGAGACTTTATCCATGAGTAAAGTGACTAACTTTCTCTTCTCAAAAACCCTATTAAGGAAGGTCATTGTAGGTTGCACCATAAGCAGGATGCGATGATACATGGTCGTCGTACTTTTCCCTAAAACTAGTTTGTGACGTCTCTACAGAATGCTCTACAGCTAGGGTGTGATGATGTC
The DNA here is from genome assembly GCA_009831015.1 of Picea engelmannii. Classification (NCBI taxonomy): domain Eukaryota; kingdom Viridiplantae; phylum Streptophyta; class Pinopsida; order Pinales; family Pinaceae; genus Picea; species Picea engelmannii. The sequence goes on from ML797387.1 coordinate 246,384, forward strand.
AAAAGGCTAAGAAAAGTTTTACCTTCATGAAATTTCTAGAAGGGGATATTCTAGAAGATGAGGTGGAATTTGTATAGTTGGGATCCTGCTTTCTTATCTAATTTGGTGGGATCATCCTAATCTCTTCAACCATCTCTTTTACCCCTATATAAAGAGGGATTTCTCATGGAAAAGGCTAAGGTTGATTCAAGAAAGATTATTATTGAATAGGCTAAGAATTGGATGAGGAATTCTACTTTAGTTCATACTCGAGGGTTGCATTTTAGTTTCTCAATTCATTATGGATCTTCTTCATTCAAGGTTGTAGAAAGTGTGTGTGTTGGAGAAAAGGGTCATAAGAAGGGGACCTTGCAACATCAACGCTTTGGTTGTAATATCCACCTTCATTATTTATAATACAGTGATATGTTTCTTTCCCATAAAACTTGTCTTGTTTTATTGTATGATTCCTTGATCACATGCATAATTTCTCGTTGAGTATATTATATTGCATTCACTTTGGTTGGCTTGTGTTCCCTTGCAGATCCAATATCACGGGAGCACTAGAGTGGATCTAGGATGACAACGACAAGAGGAAATGATATTTAAACGGTATGTTGCTCATTTCTTGTTAAATAGTAAACTCAATGATTAGAGCTTAGAGAAAGCATCGTATTTTGTTCTATTTTGTTCTACATCTAGGTGGATTTAGGGAGCTCTGTTTATGTCCACATTTACCGATAAGTCCCATAACAAAATTGGTGAACATACTGGGGATACGACTTCCTTTTGATTTTTTTCTTCCCATTTTCCTTTAGCCTACCTTCCTCTGATATTTTTCATTCTCTGAGTCTGTGGGTGATCTAGCTAGACTCCCTGGGTTTAGAAGTTCCTTTGGATTTTGTGTCTTTCTTCCAAATTTTCCAAATTTATAGATATCATCACACTCTAACCCATTCGCAGCCGGCAACAACCCCAAAACTTCACACCCTGCTTGTCCATTTCAGTTTGGCGACGTCGCACTATGCTCTGCTAGTAGCTTGTGACAACTTCAGCTCATCGCACTATGTCCCATACCCAGCCTACGATGACTCCTGTAGGTTTTGATGGTGTGAGTCATTATGTCTTCTACCACCAAGATTTACCTTAGTAGCCTGGGGTGAACTTCCTATTTCCATGATTTATTGATTCCTAAGTTTGAATCTTGGCTGTGATTGGTTTTCAGTGATTGAAAGTATTTCTTCATACTTACTGTCACAATGGTATAATCTTAGATCTTCATCTGAGTGCTTCTTTGACAAAGGGTTTTTGTTTTGTTTTGAGTTTTGGATTCATCTTGTTTTTCAAATTGTTTTTTTATTTAGAAAAACTTTTTTCTTGCTTAAGTCGAAAGGTTTTCTTGTCTTTTTGTTTTTGTCTACATTTTGAATTTGATTTGGGAATGGTGTTGAGAGTGTCTTGATTTTCTTGGATTGCATTTTCCTTTCATTATCACATCTCTGATTTTTTCTTGGAAAGGAAGAATTGAATTCATTTGTTCTTTTAGTAGTCCCTTATAAGAAATTTTTTACATTCGAAATATTTGTAAAGAGAATAAATTGGAAAATTTGTAGTTCATGATTATTTGGAATTGTGTTGATTCGAAATTAAGAAATTGCAAATTGTAGCTTATTGTACTTCGAAAGAAATGTCTTCTCCCTATTGTAACTAGAGTTCATTGAATTGAAAATTTCACATTCATATATTTTTGGATTTTATTGGGTCAAGGTCACCACATCAATAGTTTCAATTCCATCTCCCTTTTTGAGTAAACAACAACCTCTAAAACACAACGTAAATTTAAAATTTATTAATAACTTTTATTTTCTAGGGATCTTTTTCAAAAACATTATCTAGGATAATGCTTTGGAATAGGTTGTGAGACACACTCTCCAAAGAATCAAAAAACACAATAGTATCTTGTGATAGGGAGAGTTCAAGTCCAATTGCTACATTTTTTCTTGGGAATCCCTTCTCACACAAGGGTCAAACCTGGGGTCGCATTAAGACTAGCAGAGTTACTCACCCTACTTTGTTGGTCTTGGTGTAGAGATTGTGCGTATTATTAGGGATCACTTGAAGGTATACCAACAATTATGAGTGGAAGCCTTTCGAGTTGATTTTGGGCTAGATACCTTGCCTTTCTGCATGAATCGAATTGTCGAATGTTTCCCCAGGAATCACTATTGTAGTTGGTAACCTTAGTAGCCTATCTCTTTAGGGTATTTACACAAGGTGACTTTGGAGGGGAAAGTCTTCACGGTACCTGGAATCGACGTTGGACAAACTCACTCGGGCTCCTTTGAGGGTATAGCCATGATTATGTATGGAATCTTTCACCAGGGTGTAAGTTCATTAAGCAGTTCATCAACATAACTTTTCCACCCACTTATCCCAGCCCCTTCTTGTCTTGATTTCATGATGTTAGATTTTATCACCAACTAGTGACTTCGAAATAAGAAGGTTTGTTTGCTTGGTTTGATTCCTAGATTTTATTAGTGAGTGTTTTTTGTTTTCTCTAGTTGGCCATAGTCCGTTCTTTACTTGTTTCAGCCAACATCAACCTTTTTCGTTCACATAGGATGCAAGGGCTACCCCCAGAAGATCCGGAAGGCTACCAACCTTTTCTTCCTAACTCACCAGAAGGCTCTCCTGAGGGAGTAATCCACAACGAAGTAGCTTCTGAAGTTGGAAGCACACACTCTTTGGAAGTATTTCGAATTGTTTCAGACTCCTTAGAGGATTTCCACCTCCCTGTCAATCGGACATTGAGTGTTCCATGAAATCCATGTATACCCTAGGTGAATTCATACAGAGAAATTGTTCTTGTTGACGATACTGGAGCACCTATCAGACCTAGAGCAGGATCTGGAGTAGAGGATCCACTTTTTCAAAGTGAATCATTTAGGACCCCGGCTCACACTATTAGAACTTCTGATTTTGGTTATGTCCCTTTGACAGTATGTGATCTATACGATAACCTAGGAGAAAGTCTTGATCAACGTATGACCTCACAAATGCTTGAGATGTATGTTACCTATATGGTACCTTTAGACCATTTTACTGGTACTACCAGTAGTTTCACTACCATTTTAGACCAGTTGTTGGTTGGTTCTCACATGATCCTTCCTCTCCAGATGTCCAATTCCATGGTCCCACGAGCTACCACAGCTCTGTTGGAAATGTGGTTATTACCCAAGCTCCAATTGGAACATCGCTTCCATCTAGACCAAATCCATCACTTCCTCCTAGGTATAGAACTCTGAATACTTCCATTGATATCCCTACCCAGGTTCCATCTAGAGGTTCTAGACTTTTTGTTCCTTCTAGGTATAACACTGCAAGTCATTTTTTTCCTACACCTCCCCAAGTACTCTCCGGAGGGCCTTATGTTCCTCCTCCACCATTGGTAGGAGGATCTCATCATATTGGCCCTAGTGGCCCCAATCCTCTTGGGGGCACCAATCTTCCTATCACTTCTGGTTACCAGATTCCTATTGGACATCAACCTGAAGTTGGAGGGAAACTTCAATTTGGGGGTAAAACTCAAATTGGGGCACAACCTCAAACTGGGGGGCAACCTCAGGTTGGATTCCATAAACCACTTTATGGAAAGAATGCACATGTGTTACAATACAAACCTTGGAACCTTCCTTTCCAAGGAAATCTACAACCATTTGGGGGGCAACATCCTCAAGTTAACTATTTTGTACCCCCTAACTTTGATCAACTATATCTAGGTTCCTTGAATCCCACTTGGGGTCAGGGTGTTCAATATAGTTTCCCTTTCCAAGGGAACATCTCTACCCAACCCAACCTTATGGGCTATACACCTCAAAATCCTCCATAACTGAGTCTGACAGTACTGTTGAATTATTTGCAGACTGCTTACGGTCCTACTGGTATACCTATGGGACTTCCCCCCCAAAACTACTAGTTTCCACAAGTGAACCGATAGTTGCCTTTCCTGTCCACTTTGGATTTACCTTATCTATCTAGGATTTTTAATGATCCTATCTTACATTCTCCTTATTGGCCCGTTATACTAGCCAAGTTACCATCCGACATTCCTAAATTTGATGGTCGAGCAAGATAATATCTGAATAATCATGTTATGACTTGTCATCTGTGGTGTTCATCCAACTCCTTGATGGATGACTCCATCAGATTAGGAATTTTCCAACGAACTCTCACAGGTTCAGAAAAAAAATGGTACATCAAGTTACCGTGAGGTTTCTTCAATGTCTTTAACACCCTATCCATGTCCTTTCTGACACATTACCAGTTACCAATTCGATATGAGAAAGGAACTGAAATTTTGAGTTTCTTCAAGAAATCATCGTCCACTCATATCTCTGATTACATTCATGATTGGAAGAGAAAAATAAGTTTAATCAAAGTTCCTCTTCCTAATCAACTATTATCTAAGTGGTTTACCAAATCAATCATTGGACCTATCACGCGTGATGTCTCCATGGGTGGTGTTGTCATTGAAGAGCAGGCGATTAGTCATGCTCAGTGTCTCGATCTCATTTATTCACAAACGAGCACACTCTACGATTTGATCCCTGGCGCTCCTTGTCCCTCCACAAACCCCACCCCAACACCTCCAACAACTTCTCATGTCATTGATGGTGTGATTGGAACCTTTCATGCTGAGACCCAGTCTTCACACGCCAGTCACACCAATCCCAAATATAATAATTCCAATGCACAAAGTACTCCTACTCCTACTCCGCCCACTGGTAAGACTGTTGAAGTTAATTTGGTTCAATCCATGCCTGCCGGAAAAAACCAAAATAAAAAGAAAGGGAAGGGTAAGAAAAAGGAGGACAAGAATAGTAATCCACAATCTGATAAATCCAAAACTCAAACCACTGATGAGAAATATAAACGTAAACCTCGTTATCCCTGCCTTATTTGTGGTGACAATCATTACATGAAAGATTGTCCAAGACGTGCTGAATTCACTAAGTTCCTCTAAGGGACCGAAAAAACTTCTACACCTGCCATTTTGTCACAACCTTTCCCTTCTCAACAACAAGCCCAAATGGTCATTCATGACCAAGCTTCTCCTTCTACCTCATATTATTTCCTTATGTGTACTGGTGATTCTAAAAAGAATGAAGTTGCAATTGCAAATCAAGCCAAAGATTACTCTCTGTTAAAAGAGAAAGTTGATGATATACCACCTTCATTGGTTCAACCTTCTCCCCCAAATTCACCTCCCAATGGTCCTCTTCATCTCAAAAGACTAGGCCTCGATACAGTTCTTCACCCTCCTCCTAAGCGTGTTGTTCGAAATTCTGCGTTCAATCCTCATGCCCGTGCTGCCCAAAACTACAATATTGTAGAAGACCTTGCACAAGCACCCTCTTCGATGTCAGCTCTCGAAGTACTTCAAAGTTTCCCTGCTCAATGGAAGGAACTGTTAAAGGCCATCGGTGGAATTGATCCCACAGATACTAATCTCATAATCTTTGACTTGGAAGATCATGTTTTTTAGGCTTCCTCCTTAGTTAGCTTTTCAAATCCAAGTTGTTGAAAACAAGAATATCTATAGAAATGTTATTGATGAAGGATCCTCGACTTGTGTCATGTTCGTCACTTGTTGGAAAGACATTGGCTCTCCTACCCTCACCGAATCACACAATACACTCAAGGAATTCAATGGTATAGGATTTAAACCCTACGGTGTTGTTCCCTCATTGTCTATTACGTTGGAAGTTAAATCGGTCAATGTTGAGGTTGAGGTCTTCGATGCACCTCTTGATTATAACCTTTTACTTGGTCGTAGCTGGATTGATTTCATGTGTGCAGTTGTGTCTACCCTTTTATGTGTGCTACATTTCTCGCATCAAGGAAATCTCGTTACTGTTGACCAACTGGCCTTATTTGATTCTGATTCCCGTACTAGAAATGTTCCCTTCATTTCAAAGACACCTCTTGGTTACGAGAATTTTGGCATGGGTCTTTTGAAAGATTCAACTTTGATGGGTACATTTCCAATCCCACCACCCAATATTCCCCCTCATTTTGTTGCCTCTATTAACATGATATCCACCACTCTTCATGAAACCCCTGATTCATATGACCCATGGGTAGTAACCAGCCCTGGTGATTACCTCCGTTATGGAAATCAGATGTCGTTAAGTCTTTTTGAATCTACTTACCAAGCTATTCAATCGACAACCCCCTCCTCTTATTTTCTCTATGATTCATCCCTCGATCCATTTCACATGATGTTTCCTATGGATGATATGATCATGTCAGTAATGTCTATTGAAGACACTCCCTGGGATGATGATAATCGTCACTCCATTCTCTTCCTCGAACATGAAACCATAGAGAGTTACCAACGAACTTCGACACTGTCGATCGTTGTTGATATTTCTTCAATTCCTAATTCAATGCAAGATGTTTTGTACGAAGGGAAATTGAGAAACATTTCACCTACTGTCCCTCTCGACATATCCATTAAACACGAATTCATGGAGAATGTTCATTACTGTTTTAAGATTCCTGTGGTGTGAGTTTTCATAATTGTTATCCCGATTTTCCACAGTGAAATTCATTTTTATCCGAAAATTTATGAATAGAGAAATAACTTTCTAATAGATTTAACCATTTGTCTAGAGAATCTACATCTAATACAGGAATATAAAAATTAACCTATACCTTGAAAGGAGAGGTGCTTCCCAAGTGATTGTTTGATGAAGATGCGCCTGTTGCTATCGGTAGGCATTGAAGGATGTGGGAAAATTCTCCATCATTTCGTCCCTCTGTCGTGTGACAGCTTTTTCAAGCAACATATTGATAGAATCGTTTTCTCTATCGTTTTTATTTTATTCCACCATTGAGAGTTTCTTGGGCATGCGAGAGCGATTGTCCTCAAGAGAGACAAGCTCAAGACCCAACTTTCTATACTCATACCTCGTCGGGGCCATGCACTAAAAAATGACCAAGAGCAGCCTGCTCTGATACCACTGATCCATATTATTTTTTAGAATGAAATGAAAGCAGAGATACTACAATGAAATACACATAAATATTGCCAGAAAATAGAGAAATACAGTAATACACGATTTCTATTAATGAAAGAAATGTACAGAGACTGTAAAAATATAGAGTGAAAGACTCACTAGAATGGAAACAACTTATCTCTGAGAAGATATGTGATGGCTACTCGCATTCACAAGAAGATGATTTTACAATGAAGCTCCAAAGGCATTTTTATCATAAAGAAAATCCAAAACCCTAACCACGGAAGATGAAAAGCCGACAGTTTTGTGGACTCTGTTTTGGGTAGTTTGGTGTATCAACTTCCTGGGGGCGTAACTTTGGCATACGATCTCTATTTGGGGTGCATGATAGCTCGTTGGAAAGGTCTATCTGAGGAATACAACTTTTGATTTGAGAAACATCGAGGGTAAACAAGTGTTGCTCCCCATTTTTACAAAAAAAATCGTGTAGGGCCTCAAAACAGCCCCGGATGTTTGGGACCCAAAAAAACTACTAAAAATAGTAAATTACCAAAATTGCCAGAAAATTGTTTTGAGCCAGTTGGAAAAGGTGGGTGGCCATCGATATCCACCTGGATCAAATCTACTGCTATCAAGCTTGGGGTTGAAAAAATTCTTACAGATGGCTTTGTTTATCCCGTGGCTTTGACTGATTGGGTATCCAATCTCATTCTGGTAAATAAAAAACAAGGTACCATCCGCGTTTGTATAGATTATAGGGACGTAAATAAGGATTTTCCTAAGGAAAATTACCTGACCCCTTTCTTTGATCAGATCGTTGATGACTGTGCCGACAAATAAATCTTCTCTTTGATGGATGGTTTCTCCGGCTATAATCAAATTAATATTTTACCCACGGACCAACACAAGACTACTTTTATTTGTCATTGGGGAACCTTTGCTTACCATAAATTACCCTTTGGTATTATGCTTTCCATGATATTAAGCACATTGTGCAACCTTATCTTGACGATCTATCGATGCATTCCATGCGCCTCAAAGATCACCTGACACATTTGAGGGCCATTTGCATACATTGTAGTTATTACCATATCCGCTTAAACCCACACAAATGTGTCTTTTGTGTGGATTCCGGCTGACTACTTGGTTTTATTGTGTCGATACGTAGGATTGGAGTAGACCCTTTGAAGGTTGAGGCTATCCTTAATCTACCTCCTCCTTCCACACTCCGCCAACTCCAAATTTTGCAAGGGAAGAAAATGTTTTTACGTCGTTTCATCCCTAATTATGTTGAACTGACAAAAGGATTCACTCGACTACTTAAGAAAGGTTACAATTTTGTATGGGATAATATTGTTAACAAAGCCTTTGAAGCTTTGAAACTTGCCTTAACCCATACATCATTATTGTTCCCCCCTGACTATAGTCAGGACTACTTCCTCTACTTAGTTGCTTCGGACTCTACCATTTCCATGGTCTTAGTCCAAGAGGATGATTCGCATGACGAACATGTGATATAATATTTGAGTCAGAGTCTCATGAATACTGAGACAAAATACCTACATGTGGAAAAACTAGCCTTGGCAGTTGTTCAATCTGTCCAACGTTTTCTTCATTATATCTTATTACGCAAAACCATCATTATTTCCAATTGCAACCCCATACAATATATACTTACACGACACTTGCTAGGGGGAAAGTACTCCAAATGGATAGTGATTCTCCAGGAGTTTTCGCTGAACTGATATGTGACCTTCCCTCACTGGTACAAAAAATGTGGCAAAGGATTCCTTACCTGACGAATTCCTTTTTCTGATCAGTTCTGATGACATATGGTACGAAGAAATTATTATCTATCTCCATACTCAAACTTTTCGGCCTGATCTATCTAGTACAGATCGTCGTCGCATACGCTATCAATATCGACAATACATCATTCTCGGTGATGCCCTCTATCACCGTGGTATTGACTCCATTTTTAGACGATGTCTTACTTACGATGAAGCTAAGAAAGCTTTGAATGCCTATCACTCTGGAGCATGTGGCGGTCATATGTCTGTGTATGCCACTACCCAAAAGATCTTACGAGTGGGTTATTTCTATCATTCTTTATTTAAGGAATGCATCACTCCTATTTAGAAATGACATGCTTTCCAAACTTATAAACAAAATAAGATCTCATACTGCTCTTGTTGGTGTCAGAAGTCACTCCTGGATTACAGTAGGAGTAAGCCTGACGCCCATCAGTTTATGTCACTATTTGTTGATAAAGGGTGATGAATGTAAGTAAACTCAGAACAATATCGTTCTAACTTACAAACTAGGCTAGGCATGCACAAGCATATGAGGTCTTGGTTTAACTTCAGATAGTAAGTTGTAATAAGGGTGAGTAGGAGGAAGACTTCTGTGAGGAAATACGAAGGCCTGTTGTAGGCATCGATCTTCTAACAGCCTGTAGAAGAAAAACTTGAACACAAGAACCTCTTATATTCAAAAGCAGAAACGCTAAAAGAACATATCAGCATTGTAATAAATACTTTATCATAACACAGTCATGAAGATTCATGTGAATCAGTCAATCATGAACCCTTTTAGTATGAGATCGAAACCAGATGAAAAAGAGAGTTGCCTTACATTAAAAAAGAAAATTTCATATGCAGATACATGGCCAGGAAAACTAGTGCTTCATTAAAAAATTACAATCGGGAGCTCTGCTCTACCATCCATCCTTACAAAAATACAAAAATTGAGTATATATACTTAGAGAAATTCACCCTCTTGGCAGCAGGAGGGTAGCTGAGACATTAAAGTCCAAATTAGCATGTGCAAGCTCCTCTGGTTAGATGAGGACATCATATCGGCATGGCTTCTTTAGGAAAACATGCACATAGGGCGATCTTAGGCAGAGTGTCTGTCAGAACCTCCATGCATTAAATTCATGGCTTGAGCTGAGGTTTTAGCTACCTACTCAATTTTCATTAATTGCCTTCCTCCATGGTGGGTGGCCGAGACTTCGAGCACAAGGGATGACCATGCACTTGCTTCCCAGGGCTCAGAGGCTAGCCTCCTTTTTATTTTGGCTCCGCCCTCAATGTAACCCAGGGCCATGACCTAGCGCCTCACTCCAGAGGCATTTTGACACTTCTCCTTTCGGGAGATTCCACCACTCTAGCATCCAGGATCTTTAGTGACTAAAACTACGAAATGGTCCTCCATATCGGCGGTTAGATCTGGCTTCAAAATCAATGGACATGATCTATTTTCCCTTGAACACATTGGCTCTACGCCCCTCATATGCTTTGTCCCCACTCCATATGACCCTATACTATGACCATGGGCCCACACCCAAAGGCGCCTTCGCATCTCGCGTATCATGGATGGAAGGGAGTCGACCCTTGTATTTCAAAGTCGCGATAGCTAAGATGGGGACCGGACTTAATCAGGTGCCACATATCCTTCAAGACTAATGGTTCTGATCCTTTCGGGGATTCTCCCACCAGGAGTTCTCGCTCCTCTTCCTCCAATCACCTTTCCATACGACCTTGTTCTATGACCGTGGGCCCACACCCAAAGGCACCTTCACATCTCACATATCGTGGATGGAAGGGAGTCGACCCTTGTATTTCAAAGTCGCGATAGCTGAGATGGAGATCGGACTTAATCAGGCGCCACATATCCTTCAAGACTAATGGTCTCGATCCATTCGAGGATTCTCCCACCGGGATTTCTCGCTCCTCTTCCTCCAATCTCCTTTCCATACGACCATGTGCTATGACCATGGGCCCGCACCCAAAGGTGCCTTCACATATTCTGTATCATGGATGGAAGGGAGTCGACCCTTGTATTTCAAAGTCGCGATAGCCGAGATGGCAACCGGACTTAATCAGGCACCATGTGTCCTGACTGGATCGGACGACCACGATCATTTTGTGACTTTGGCCCTAAGGGATGAGCCCATGTGCTAAACCTCATGCAACTCCATGGTTCTAGCTTACCTGATGTCCGTCGATTTGCCTTGATGATAGATCCTCACCATTGAATACTTGATCACCCATCTGCTATCATTTTAAACCCGAAATGGATTTTCCTGCATGTTGTGCATGGTGCTCATGGCTGTGGCCTTGGATAACTTCATTGGATGGATTTTAAAGCCCCATTTCTCTCATTTTACACCAAGGCCCTGAATCCAGAGAGAAACTCCCCCCTTACAAGAATTGGTGATAACAGCTCCCTTACATCTTGTAGTTTCTGTTGGTCCATTCGCCAAATGGGGCATTGCCTTCATGACATGTAACCCTCACTCAGTCGAGGGGCATGGATACAACATTGTAGTTGTGGATTATTTCTCTAAATGGGCCAAGGTGATGCCTACATTGGATAACACTGGGAAAACTGCAGCATTGTTCAGATTCAATCATATCATTACTTGGTTTGGTATCCCTTAATCTATCATTACTGATCACAATAGTCATTTTTTGGAATTTGATGATGTACGAACTTACTGAAAAGTTGGGTATTTTCCATGAAAACTCAACCCCCTATTATCCATAAGCCAATGGTCAAGTTGAATAAATCAATAAATTTCTCATTACTATGCTTCGACGGATGATAGGAATTCATAAGACAAGCTACAACACGATGTTTTTCTCAGCATTATGGGCCTATTGGACATCCGTCAAGTCTGCCATGAGATTTACGCCTTTCTAGCTAGTTTATGGTATCGAGGCTATCTTGTCGATTGAATGTGAAATACCATCTTTGAAACTGGCCTTTTAACTTCTCCCCAATACCTCTACCAAAGAAGAGCATCTTTTGTATTTAATGCAACTAGAAGAAACCCGTCACGATGCCTCCCTAGTTATTGAAACTTAGAAGAAACATGTTAAAGCCCAATATGACAAGCATGTCAAGCCACATTTTTTTTTCTGAAGGTGATCTAGTTCTCCTTTACGAACATGATCATGATTTTCTAGCGGCTGGTAATTTGAGGCCATGTGGCAAGGTCCTTACATTGTCAAACATGTGTTGGAAAAGGGAGCTTATGAGATAGTTGATTATGATGGAATCCCTTTGAGTGAACCCAGAAATGGAATTTACTTAAAGAAGCACTATGCTTAAGTCATTTTTGCATGAGTTCTTGTACTTTTAGTGTATCATACTCTTGTGTGTGTTTTCGTTGTTTGTTTTCAACCTTCAGCTGCTTACCTTGCGTTGTGCTTGGTTTCCAGATGTCCGTGTCTTCGCTATCCTACATTTGATTCACTGATGGTGCTATTCGCAGCACTCAGAACTTAGCATCTGCTGCTTGGGAAATCTATGCACCTACAGATGAATTGATTAGTCTACATGGTGTTTTCCTTGGTTGTGCAACTAACAATATTGCGGAATACAGTGCAATCATCGAATTATTGACCGACGTTGTTTCACTCAGAATCTGTCATCTAGTTGTACGACTCGATTCACAGTTAGTAGTCTTATAGTTGAGTAATGTATACTCCATTTGAAGTCCTACATTATTAAGGGTATATTTACGAATTCGCCATTTTGGCACAGGGGCAGACCCAGGGTTCAACGCTAAAACAACGCACCAACAAAACCCTAACTACCAGCCCTTTTGGCAACACCTGTAAAGCAGATGAAGTCCGACCCGAGGTAGAGGCAGGGTTGGTTGCAGGACTCAGATGTCTGCAACCTTAGCTGGGACACAGATTTATGATTATAATACTTAATAGAGAACTTAGAACTATTAGTTCATCATTATTTAACCAATATCTACTCTGCAGATAAAACAGAGCATCACAGCATTCACCCAGATCTAATATATCTAATAACTTATCATAAGAAATTAGATCAGATCTAGTAGATTCAAGCACTAGAAATTTCACAGAGGTCAGATCTAGCATCTAGAGTCATCATAAGCACAAAGCATAAACAGATCTATCTATCTATATCAAAGCACTTAGCAAGTAAACACATAAACACATCATAACATTACATAGAGCAGAATAACATAGTATTTACATGGTTCACCCCCACCCTGGGGCTACGTCCACCAACTCTTCTTCTTTATTAGCTTCAATCGGTCATCTACATGCACAGAGCCAAAAATACCCTACTCCACGTAGGACAGGAGATCTATGCACACCTCGTCAGATCCTCCTTCCCCAAGCTAGGTCTAGCACAAAGCCTTTCACAGTCTGTTACAACCACATGCACTTAGCTCTACAAGTTTCTCACAATATGCACAGAACATATACAAACCACACTTGCATTTATCACTTAGCTTATCGGCCTCTTAGGTCTAGTTCTTACATCACCTGGCTACATATTTATACTTTACAAAATAGGCCTAAACATGGGTAAACCCATGGGCCGACATCCCATACCCATTACATAATCCTAAATCCCAAAAAGGACCCCAAAAGGGGCCAATATCCCGCGATATCTTCTTCGTCTTGCGCTTCATCTTCGACAGGCTGTCGAAGTCCCAAAATAGGTCAAAATTGACCAAGGATCTCCCAAAAACTTGGTCAAGGGCCAACAGGACCCCAACACTCACCTTTGACTTGTTCCAAGTCACTCCGTTCTGAATAGTTCTACTTCGAACTCCTCGAGCTTGGCTCGAGTTGCTGCAACTTGTTGTTGTGTTGCAACCTCCTGTTCAGTGAACTCTTGGATGACTGCATTGTTGATAGGTCCCTCTAAACGTTGTTCAGCTGTAGTGACAACCTTCTCTAGCATGCACCTTGGCCCTCAACCTATGTAAACAATTGATAGGCCTTATCTTGTATAGGTTGGAGCCTCTAAGTTACTTCCATAACTCTGCTCTGGATAGTGTGGATCTGTTGTTGTGCAGTGTGTTGCTCTTGGGAGTGCTTCATTATTTCGACAGCTGATAGGGGCTTCAACTGCGCTTGTATCTTTTCAGCTTGATACTTCACCTCTTGGAGCTGCAACTCTAGTGCCTTCAGTTTCTGGTTCTCCATAAATTGTTCATAGGTCTAGGCAATGCGAACAGTGAGTTGCTTACATTCCAGGGTAAGAGCCTTTAGCCTTTCAACTGCGGTCTGGGCGGTTGCTTCTCTTTCATCTCTTAGATCTTGTGGGGTCTCAGGTAAAGTGCATTGCTCCAAATATACTATGCGTTGTTGTAGCTGCTGGATGGATTCTGTGAGCTGGTTCACCTGCTATGTAACTCGGTCTTCTGTTTAGATTTTTAAGACTGTCACAAAGAGAAGTTCTCTGTTGACCGCTTCTTTTACTTTGAGTTTCTCTGCAAGAAATTGTTCCTTTTCTTGTTGTAGTTGTGCTTGTTCTTCGTCAAACTTCGCTTGGAGGGTAAGATTTTCCTATTCTGCATCACTGCGTTGCTCTATGAGTACTCCTTGTACTTGTGTCAAATCTTGGGTTGCTTGTGCTATTTCTTCATGTGCTCATCGAAGGCGATCTTCGATTGTATCAAGCTAGGCAGTGGAGTTGGGTTGGATCATCTCCCAATTCTGGTTCTCCCGGCATAGTGGAGACTGCGCGGCTAGAATGTAGGGCTTGTTGTACCCCTTAGAGTTCAATCTCAATTCAATCATACATCTCTTATTTCTTTGCTTCTTGTTTCTCTATTATTTCCAATGAAGCATCGTTCAGGGCTACTATGATGAAATCGAAATCATCGGAGGTGAGGACAGTCTACATCTTGGTCATGGTGGCCTTCGATTTCTTCTGGAAGGAAGGTTTCGGAGGTGAACCTTTCCTCTTATTTAGGGGGTCAACCTCATCTCCTTGCTTCTTGTCGACTTCTTTGTCATCTAATTGTTCACCATCACCTCCTTGCTCTTGTGATATACAAGAAGTCTTCACGGAAGCACTGTCTAATCCTTGGACCTCTTAGGTCTGCTTTGTCCTGCTAGGTCTAGGTGTATCCTACATTGTTTCGGGGATGTCGATATCAGATATCTCCCCAGGGTCTGCTAGAATAAGGAGGTCTATTGACTAGTCCTTAGTGATCTCTTCAAATTCCTCCTCTTTCAGCTTATAGTAGGATTGAAGTTGTTTCTTGTGTTCGTTGGCATGCGCTGTGATGTAAATAAAATGTCGATCAACGTTGAACTTCATCAAAGGCCTAAACCGGTGTAGAGTGTTTAGAGTCATGCGAGTCTCGCACTGTATGGTTATATTCAGCTGATTGTAGTAGGTACGAAAAACAACATTTGACTGTCATTGTTTATTCATATCGCTTGAATACCAAAGTGCAGTGAACTTCATGGCCAGTGGTTCAAATGGCTCGATGTCCAGGAAGGTCGCGCCTTCTGGCATCTCCCAAGAAATAAAATCTATAAGGATCAAGAACCAGCTGAAATGAAATGAATATCCTTGATCTTGTGCTTCTCTGCAGTCGAGTTCCAACTGATTCACCAGGTACTTCACCAAGTTCATCAGAAGGCCTTCTGCACACTTCCCTGCGAGGTCAACTACAAAACCAGTGACTTGGGTAGGTCAGTTCTTTCTTACTAACTTCCCTGCAATTAACTGATAGGTGAGGTGCACTACGCCACTCTAGATAGAAGCTAACTTGTAGCCTCGCGTTCTTTTCTCAACATCACCATAAGTGTCCTTGATCTTCTATGCTAGAGTGTGATCCATGGCTTTTCCTAGATAAAAATCTTGTGGATCAGGTCCCTGCATACTCAACTCTGTGATCCGATTGATCAGTTTCAGATAAACTATTATAAGGTGATTTAGCCACAAATATCCTCCATGGTAACAAGAAAGCAGTATCTTGACACAGGCATTCACCTCTTGGTGTCTTCCGAAGTGTGGGATCTTCATGACGTTCAATAGGGTGGACTGCACGAGGTTCATAGTCCATGTCTGGGGGATTATCTTCGAATTCTTCCCATTATTTTTGGTCAGGTACTTATGTGGGGTGAGCATGTTATAGACTTTGCGATCTCCAAGGTTGAAGTCACTAAAATTCAATGCTACAATCTTATCTTGGTCTGATCGAACTGCACATATCCGCTTCAAGAGGTATGCCATAACCAAGGTGTATTTGAAATCTTTGGGCATGTTGTCATGATTTACTCCACCGCTCAAAGGTGGAATATAGGTAGGTAAGATAGTCTGGGTCAATTTGGCATTCACTAGATCATCCCTGTGCTTGGTTCACTTTTCATCTGATGGCCAGGAGGGAATGGCTCCGCGAGTAGTCGACGAAGAGGCTGTCAGTCCTCTCATCGATGATTCTTGTACACCTATAGACATCGACATGACTCTTTCAGTCATGAGGTCGATCAGAACTTCTTCAAAAACTTTCTCTGTAGCTCTCAACTCGTTCGACATACACACTTGGGGTTAAAAATCATGGGTTTGGGGAGTAACTTAGACACTGCAATAGAATAGACAGCAAGGGTGCGATGATCACTGTATAAAATCAAATTAGTCTGTGGGCTCAAACTCTCAGTTGGAAAAAGTGTTCTCGATGCATGGAACGACAGAATAAATAGGTAACTCAACAACGGGTCACTTGCAACGGTTATGAATCCTTCATTAACTCTTGTTCTATCCATTATGGTGCGGTCCCAACGGTTGGATGGTGAGATGTCTGTCCATAAATTTCTTTCTACCTGTTCGGGGCATTGGTCTAACGGTTATAATATCCTCAACAACTATATTTCTTCATCATGGCGAAGTGCCATGTGTCATTGTTCTCATATCCCAGCAAAGCACCAATTTTGCAAATTTTACTTCTGCGAGGTTCCCTCTGGAACCTTCTACAACTTGTCGATCTTAGATCTCTTCTTACTTAGGTTTCTAGCCTTCTTCCCAGTGAGCTTCGTCTCGGTATGCCTTTTTCCATTCTGATTCTTATCTTCTTTGGGTATAGTTACTTCGCATTGTTGATATTATTTCCTAAGATGCGAGGGTGATCTTTCTTATTTATCTGGAATATGTACTTCAATATTCTGTGGGTCTTCTAGTGTTCTTGCAACTTCGACATTCGGGTCTCTGGTGTTAAATAGATTTGATCTATTCTTATGTTCTTCAATCAAGTGTGCGATCCTTCTAGTCATGAATTCCTTTAACTCTTGCTTCTGTTGTTCTAAAACTTCTTCTTCTTCTTGCCTTCTGGCCTAATCTCTTTCAATCCAAGATTTTCCTAGTAGCATGGTAAATGGGGCAATGTTCTCAATAAATTTAATAATCTCAAAATCTTCCTATGTCGAAGTTTCATTGGCATTCATAGGTATCTGAGTGACCTTTCCACATAGGTTTATTAGCTTTCCTTTGAATAGTCCTATTCCTCCTAATGAAGGAATCATAGCATGATTTCCTAAAAGTTACCAAGTTCTCTCTGTCATGATATTCACCTATGTTTCCTCATCTAAAACAAAGTCAATGTCGAAGTCTCCTATTCTTTCTTCAATGCATGTTTTTTCTTTGAATATCTCTGATAATCTGACATGTTGGTGGTCATTCAGGGTTTCTTTCATATGTAGCAATACTTTCTCTGATTCTTTCTGGGATTTTGTCATAATATTATTTTTTGGATCTGCCTTAGGGTTTTCTTAGTTCATATTCATTCTTTCAACCTTAGCAATCATTCTAGGGCAATTCAATACTTCATGGTCCATAGCTTTGCAACAAAGACAACTAGGTCTTCTCCTACGGCACTCCTTAGCAAGGTGTCCTGGTTTTATGCAACTGTAACAGAGGGTTAATCCTCTACTTCTTTTAAATGATCACCAACCTTTCCTGTACTGCGCGCTAGGATCATGGTAGCTAACCTTCAAACATTTCTTTCTAGGATCCTGCATACACTTATTAGT
The DNA here is from genome assembly GCA_009831015.1 of Picea engelmannii. Lineage (NCBI taxonomy): Eukaryota > Viridiplantae > Streptophyta > Pinopsida > Pinales > Pinaceae > Picea > Picea engelmannii. Next base: position 264,208 of record ML797387.1, read on the forward strand.
CCAAACATTCTTTCTATGCATAGGTATAACATATTTTTCACTATTCTTAGTAGATCTACTCATATCAAATATTCTCTCATCTATTAATACCCTAGTTTTCAAGCTAGGATAGAATATATCAAGCATACCTAGATCCATACTGTTGAAACAAAACTTTCCACATATCTTACTTCTACAGAGCACAAGATCTAGAAATTATATTTTTACCTTTATCGGGGCACAAAGGTTTTAGATATTACCTCTTTTCTTCATATCAGAATTCTTTTCCTTAGCACAGATCTTGTCAAACTAAGTAGAGTACTGTGCACTAGGGCAACAGATCTACACACAAAGATTTCACAATTTCAGGTCGGATCTTTGTATAAATCTTCTTCTTCCTCAGTTCCCAACAATCACGATTTCAATCCCGGCAACATAACCATTTGTTGGCATAGGGGCAAACCCAGGGTTCAATGCTACAAAAATGAACCAACAAAACCCTAACTACTGGCCCTTTTGACAACACCTGCGAAGCAGATGAAGTCTCACCCAAGGTAGAGGCAGGGGTGGTTGCAGGACTCAGATGTCTACAACCTTAGCTGGGACACAGATCTGTGATTATAATACTTAATAGAGCACTTATCACTGTTAGTTAATCATTATTTAACAAATATCTACTCCACAGATAAAACAAAGCATCACAACACTCACCTAGATCTAATATATCTAAGCACTTAGCATAAGAAATTAGATCAGATCTAGCAGATTCAAGCACTAGAAAGTTCACAGAGGTCAGATCTAGCATCCAAAGTCATCATAAGCACAAAGCATAAATAGATCTATCTATCTATATCGAAGCACTTAGCAAGTAAACACATAAACACATCATAACATTGCACAGAGCATAATAACACAGTATTTACATGTTTCACCCCCACCCTGGGGCTACATCCACCAACTCTTCTTCTTTACTAGCTTCAATCAGTCATCTACATGCACAAAGCCACAAAAACCCTAATCCGCATAGGACAGGAGATCTGTGTGAACCTCGCCAGATCCTCCTTCACTGAGCTAGGTCTATCACAAAGCCTTTCACAGTTTGTTACAACCACGTGCACTTAGATCTACAAGTTTCTCACAATATGCACAGAGCATCTACTAACCATACTTGCATTTAGAACTTAGCTTATCGGCCTCTTAGGTCTAGTTCTTACATCACCTAGCTACTTATTTATACTTTACAAAATAGGCCTAAACATGGGTAAACCCATGGGCTGACATCCCATACCCATTACATAATCCCAAATCCAAAAAAGGGGCTGAGATCCCGCGATCTCTGCTCTGTCTTCGACAGGCTTTAGAAGTCCCAAAATAGGTCAAACTTGACCAAGGATCTCCCCAAAACTTGTTCAAGGGACAACAGGCCTCTTGGAATGTCATTTTGATTACATCGAATATAACACATTCCTAGATGTCTAAATACATTAACAAATGCATTGGCCAATTATGTGTTAGACAAACATTTGAGAAATTTATAAAATCCAATCACACTTTGTATATACAACAAGTAAGCCGATAGAAGCCTCATTTATATATAACGATAAAAGTGTTACAAAAATTGTTTTTGTCTGAAGACCAAAATATCAAAAATTTGAAGCACTTGAATTCATATACAAATAGAGCATCAAAGATGTTTCTCGCTATAACATGCGACTGCCCGTGCTAACTTAGGGAGTAACCGACCAATGGAAGCAGACACACCCACTGTATAGAGTTGATAATGCCTCGAGATATCGTCGATGGAGGCATCCGGGATGTTCATAGTAAGTCCCTCCAAATTATGCTCTAGAATCTCATAGTCAGTAGTATCTACTCCTGCTACATTAGCTCTCTTCCCTCGCCTTTGGATGGGGGATGAACCTAGAGGTTGGTAAGGTCCCACATTTGCATCATCAAAAGAGAATTTGATTAGGTATCAAATAATTAAAACATAAAAACATTTTATATTAAAAATCATAAAAACATTATAAAAACAAAATGTGCTTCTTACCTATGTCCCCCCATTGGGAACCCTCAGGAAGAACCAAGTCTGGTCACCTCAGAAGTCTACAGCGGCATAGGCATAGTCATCTACCATAATCATCTAGGTATTCAACCAGTCAAAGAAAACATCATTATATTTGATGATAGGACCAGTCACATGTCGTTCCATGAGGTCGACCCACCTCTTCATTATTGGATCCTGTGGAGCAGGTATACCCCACTCTACCTGCAAGCGTAAATATGGTACCATCTCTAGGAAGAAGGAAACCAAAATCGAACCGTATCCAAATTGTTTCAAGTCACCATTCTTTCACTTGGTTAATTATTTTTTCATGCTTCTGAGAACCCCGTCACATCAGTTGAAAACTCGGGGCTCCATGCATTCCAGCGCATACTGGAAGTATCTCTGAAGAGCCATATGGGGAGTTGCACTCCCTGCCATGCATATGATAGTGTAGAGGACGATCTGTAGAGGTAATTCACATACATCCCTGATAGCGACATTGTCTCTATGCTTCTGAGTACCAGGTATGCAATGCTCACTGATATAGTGACTCATGGGCTCGGCACCTCCCCTGCTACTTGTCAGCATAACTTGGGCCCCACAGAAATACAAGATATTCAAGAAGTAGATATCCTCGATATCTATCATAAGAATGTGTGCCCCCACACAGAATTCTTGTTGGTTCACATCCCACATGTGAACTAAGTATTCTAGTAACCTCAACTGGGCCCTCATGCCCTGGATCTTGAAGAATTTTAGTAGTCCACACTGCCAAAGGGAATTTACCATTCCCAGGTCATTCCTGGCAATGTAATATTCCTCCTCATTCTCTCTCTCTCACCATTCCAACCTCTTTACCGTAGAAAAACTGAAGAGGAACATAAAAGAGAGATCAACACTTTCATCTTCCCCTTGGAAACTTTTTATTGGAAAATGAATCAAAAAACACTTTTTGATTTGTGCACATCGCAGGCCTAGGTATCCATACAGTGCGGATTCATCATAGGCTATCCTTAAGGCCACTTGCGATGACCCTAGGTCATCGCAAGGCACGATATAGGGCACCTGTAATGACCTCCATGCGTAGGTACCCTTGAAAATTTGACTCAAAAAACTATTTCTAACCAATGAAAAGAAACAATTGATCCATGAAAAGTTGAAGGAGTTGAAAATTACCTGTCCTGCGAAGACCATTCGTCAAATGATCAACCATGCCTCCCGCAATCCGCAGTGGAAATTTGAGGTAAAATGGGGGTTTTCGGAACAAAGTTTGGGTGGAGTAACGATGGAATAGTGAAATGAAGTTTTTTACCCCTTTTATTAACTTTTTCACTTTTTTCATATTATTTTATATATTCCACCTAAACCCTAATGTTCTAACGACATTGCAAGTGTTTGGTTTTTTGCATATGAAAAACCTAGGACTGACATATCGAACAAGGATATTTTTTTTGGTTTTCTTTTATACATTTGTCACATGTATAGATCCTTTTAGGGTTTTTCAGGAAAAACTCTGAGCTTAGGTTTTGTTCCTTCTCATGCTCGTAAATCAATGAGAATGTAACTGATTATACTTTTGTTGTATTTTCATACTCGTAATGGTAACATGAAAAACAAAACCCATGGAGTATGCTTTAAGCTCTTTTCACACTCCGTAAAAACAAAAAGATTGTCGAGTGACCTTGTTCTTTTCACGCTTGTAAAAGTATTTGAAGAAAACATTTGATGGGTAATAGGTTATCACGTTTTTGGTCTCATCAGATTAACTTACGAAAAAGGAACTTGTGGATTCATCTTTAAGTGTTTTCCAGACTCTCGAAACATGAAAAACCCCCGAGTTTTCTCTCTTTGGACTTGTTAAACAAACATCGAAAGACCCATATGGGACTGAACCACTCCTTCTTAGGGTTTGTTAAATGTACTCCAAGGGACTCATCCAAAGAATGATCTTACATCAAAAATCATATGTTATCCTCCTCAAGTTTGTGTAAAAATAGAGGTACTCGCCAGAAATGGTGGGGGAAATTTGGGAAATAAGTGTGTCTCTGTATCTGTATTAGTGGCAGTAATAGTCTCTCTTGAACATGATAACCCCCCTTCATCATTGTATCTGGGTTGGGAAATCCATTTGTCTCTCGTTCGACCATATGCATGTCCATATGTTGGGTCTTCCTTGAGTCAATTCTACCAAGAACATTTTCATGTCGTTCATATGTTCAAGAGAAGTCCAACCTTAATAAGCCTCCTATCGAGTCAACCATCTATAATTATAAATTTTCTACCATGTTCGCCTTCCCTGTGTCAGTTTTGAATCATTTCATACTCTGGTCTATCTCAAATCTATTACTTGTTTCATGTCATTGATGGGGATACATTAAGTCCCTCCTGTGACGAGTCTTTTCCTATCAACTTCAGCTCATTATCCAGGAACGAGACTTAGAAATCATTTAGTGCCTTAGAGCCGGCATGGCTCAATGGAAGGTTTCTTCACTTTCAACAGTGGGTTCACATCATTGGCCCCTGATTGGAATATTCCCTCGAGTGTTAGAATTCAATTCCTTTATTCAAACTCGTTGGATTGTACTGGGGTACCTTGGGAGTCATTGACATCAATGGTGATTTCCCTCGCACTTGTTAACAGTTCTCATCATTGACCGGTAATCAAGTGGTTTCTACCATGTTCGACTTCAGCACCTATAATCGCATGGTTAGAATCGTACTTAGGGACGATGGAGATGAAGACCCTGGGTCATACCACTCTAGTCCAAGCTGCAATGGAGTATTCATGATTTGTATTGACACATAGATCCACTTTGTATGTCTCGTGGCTATGTCCAAATTTAAGTCATTTTAGTGCGTAGATCCACAGTGTATCTTGGGTGGCTATGTTGATTTATAAATACATGGATCTACGGTGTATATTTAGTGGCCATGACTCATTTGACATTTTGTAATCTAAGTATGGGAATGCCTACCTCGGAAAATGGTATATTATCATGATGATGCTTGATTGTTTGCAGGTTCCCGACTGGTGCGCTCTTTGTTTCCAACACACACATTCTACAAAGTATTTCAGTTGTCACGAGTTCCAGCCTTGTACTTTGGGGGGCATTATGTTACACATTATTTTGGTCATCATAGTGATCCATTGACAACATGTGTTCATGTTCCCAAAAATACCCTTTCTCCATGAGGAAAGTGACTGAATTTCTCTTCTCAAAAACCCTATTAAGGAAGGTCGTCGCAGGCTGCACCATAAGAAGGATGTGATGATGTCTGGTCCTCGCACTCTACCCTAAAACTAGTTTACGACATTTTTGTAGGTTGCTCTAAAGCTAGGGTGTGACGATGTTCAAAGGCTAAGAAAAGGTCGACCTTCACGAAAGTTCTAGAAGGGGATCTTCTATAAGATGAGGTGGCATTCGTATGGTTGGGATCCTACTCGCTTCTCTAATTTGGTGGGATCATCCTAATATCTTCAACCATCTCTCTTTCCCCTATATAAAGGGGTATTTCTCATGGAAAAGGCTAAGTTTGATTCAAGAAATATTATTATTGAATAGGCTAAGAATTGGATGAGGAATTCTACTTCAGTTCATACTTGAGGGCTTCATTTTAGTTTATCAATTCATTGTGGATCTTCTTCATTCAAGGTTGGAGCAAGTGTGTGTGTTGGAGAAAAGGGTCATCAGAAGGGGAACTTGCAACATCAAGGCTTTGGTTGTAATCTCCACTTTCATTATTTATAATACAGTGATATGTTTCTTTCACATAAAACTTGATTTGTTTTATTGTATGATTCCTTGATCACATGCATAAGTTCTCGTTGAGTATATTATATTTCTTTCACTTTGGTTGGCTTGTGTTCCCTTGCAGATCCAATATCACAGGAGCACTGGAGTGGAGCTCGGATGAAAATGGCAAGAGGAAGTGATATTTAAATGGTATTTTGATCAACTCTTGTTAAATAGTAAACTCAATGATTAGATCCAGGTGGATTTAGGGAGATCTTTTTATGTTTGCATTTATTGATAAGTCCCATAACACCCATACAGTTGATTGGGCGTGATGTCATCATTCAGGTGGACCAATCAAAAGATTCCACTTGACCCAATCAGCGGGTGACATGTGGCATCCACGAAACACCCAAGGACAACCTGTATCTGAAAAATTGAAAAAATATATTGGTGGGACCCGACCAAATATGGCAGAGGTCCACCATATCTGGTGACAACTGCCATATCTAGAAGTCGCTAACCAAGTCTGGCGAAATTTATAACAATAGGACTAAAATGGGAGCCCGTGGGGTTTGACCCCGAGACCTCCCCATAGCTAGCGACCTAACTTTAGTGCCATATCCAATCCGCCTAAACCATCCCATTGAAATATTCGTCTGCGAAATTTATATTAAATTCGAGTTTCCTCCAGCCACCGGAGGGGAGAGACGCGGTCATACATCCACGAGCACATATTTCGATATGAATGATGTCATTTTGTAGCGGGCACGAAAACCAATACATAATTTCTCTTGGGCCTGGGAGTGCTAGAGTCGGATCGGAGCGTGGAGACAATCATTTTTGGGTAATTCGATGCCAGGAATCCAATGGTGATGTTTTTTTTCTAATCTGAGCATTATTTCTGCAGCTTGATTTCAGAATGAGGTGTATTCATGTATTTTCCAAATTCTTTTGCTGAGTTAACAAAAGAGCCTACCCATTTGAGAGAAGGACCCGGAGACATAGTCCACTAGGGAAAAACACCATTATCAAGTTGTGTTCAGATTTGATGCTTATGTCTCTTCATTTCTAAGTTTTCCCTTCTTTAATGGCGCATTTTAATTTATGCTCATTTAATACAATTCTTTATAAGTCATGATGAAAATATCTCGGATCATGTCGGTATCAGAGGAGTCATCTTTGACTTGAATTGTTGAGTGTGAATGTTTACTAGGGCCAAGCATAAGCAGGGTTAAGTAAATCTAAACAATTTCAATCCCGAAGTTGGTCATGTATCTAGAAGGAAGAAAATGGCAGAAAAGGACAAGTGTGATGAACAGGAGAAAAAATTTCACATGGTCTTTTATCGAATGTCAGAAATGGTCAAGCGAATGTATGGAGATTACGAGAAGATCGTGAAGAAGAAAGGGAATAAAAAGGAAGCACATGAAGATGATGATGCTTCATTAAAGCAAGGGGTTGGAGGAGATCCTCCTGAGCCTCTGTCTTCACCTTCAAGTTCTAGTTCTTCTTCCTCTGAGAATTCTCATCATTCTCATCATTCTATCCATAAAGCCTCTTTTAAGAAACCATTATTAAATCTTGATGTAAAATTTTCTTTACCTATGTTTAATGGAGATGGTAATCTTGAAAATCTAGATAATTGGATCTGATAGGCTGATTTGTATTTCCATGTCCAACATATTGATGAAGAGGAAGTTAAAGTGAAACTGGATTCTCTTCAGTTGGAAGTCACCGCCCTCGTATGGTGGGAGAGAAAGATTCAGGATGGAAGTAAGTGTGGTAATATTCTTTCCTCATGGTCAGAATTTAAATCAGAAATCAGGAACCAATTTTATCCATTAGGGTATTTACATAAAGCAATCATGGAATGGCAAACCTTAAGGAAAAGTAAAGGAAAAATTGTACAAAGTTTCACAGAAGAATTTAGGAAGAAATATCTTGCATTGAACATTCCTCTAGATTATTATGAGACTTTAATGAAGTATATTGGTGCACTTCACAATTATATTCGACAAACTTTTCTCTTGTTTAAACCCACTAGTCTTGACGAAGTTTGTAGCGCGCAATTTCTGCTACTAAAGCTTATTCGCTCTTAAAAGAAGACTATAATACCCCTTTGTACATAACTCATACATGCATTATATAATTCATATGCATTTAAGGAAATAAATACATTTGAGCTCAGAGTAAGTATGCGAATTATTACTAACATAAATAATCCATGGCAACAACATTAATCCAAATGCACAACAGAATACATGATAATTACAATACACAGAGATACAAAAACATAATTAAAGCATTGTCTGGTACTTATCTTTGAAACAGTGGCAGTTCCACCAACCAAGTGCAGGCCTTCCATGAACCTCCCAGCCTTAGACCGCACTGCTCATCAGCTCAGCAGTCAGTCACCCCCGAGCTGGGACTAACCTCCACCCCAAGGCAAGAAATCCTAGGCTAGGCTGAGGTTACAGGGAAAATAGCACACAACCACAAGGAAGGGATTTTCTCCCAGGAACCACTCTCTCTCACTGCCCACAGACCCTCATTCCCCACATGCATGTTCCACCCCAGGAGTATACACCTTCTATGTCACCTAGACAGTCCTTCGGCTTCTAACCTCCCTTGCCTTGGGTTACAGCAACAGACTGGACCGGAAGTCTCCGAGCTCTGTGGCAGCTACAGGGTTCCTTCCAGGAGTTCTCTCCTTCCTCTACGCACTCTCTCTCCTAGAGAGAATCGCTCACAGGCCAACCAACCTGTTCTTCCAACCTCAATCACCTCTCTCACCTGGAGAGAGTGTTGTACAACTGGACAACAAGCCCCATGCAGTCCAGCACTACGTGGCCACACAACCAACGGGGAAAATGGACATGGGCTTTCCAACTGGTTCAAAAATGGCGGAATGGTTCAGGGTCACGGCTTTGGGACAGAGCCTCCACGCATAGGTTCGATCAGTCGGACAGAGGATGCGCACTGATTATTAAAGACAACATGGGATTTTTGACTCTCAGAGACACACGAGGTATTCTTGCAGAGGTTGGATCCATCGTACCACTCAGAGGCCATATGCACTCAGGCCGTCGGGTGGAATGGAGGAAGAACCCCTATCATGGCTCATCTTGGTTGTTTTATTCGCATGCACCAGGGTTGACACTTGTCACCCTTGGAACTGCATGTGTTCCTCAGCATGCATCTGCTTTGTACATTTTCCCTTTGCTAGGAACTTAGGATAAAAATATGAAATGCTTATGCCTTTTGGAATAATATTAAAATATTATTCCCAAGGCTGAAGCCCCCTAGGCTTAAAACTTATCCCCTTTTCCCACCTTCCATCCCCTAATTCCTTGCCCTCTCTATGGATGCTTAGTCCCCCTTCACTCTTTCATCATGGTCGGTCTACACATGGCGGCGTTTATAAATTTTTATTAATTATTCTGCATGATTACATATACAACAGCAGGCTCCTAGCCTTCAACACTTAGGCTCCCTGGCCTAAAAAACACATAATCCACCATATTATAAAAAAATTGGCTCACCAGCCTATAAAACATAATTACAATTCCTTTTAGAACATGGTTTACAATGGGGCTCAACCTTGGGGACACTACAAAGTTTGTGTGCAAGCCACTCACCTAGAGAATAGGGGGAAACATGTTCAAGAAGATCCCACAAAGAAACCTTCCAATTTCCCACAAAAGACTTTTAAGAATTTTAAAAGGAAGTACAAGAAGATCGCTACAGTGATGAGAGAAGGAGGAAAACCATATTGCACTCATTGCAAGAAGAGCGGTCATGATGAAGAACACTATTGGAAACTGCATCCGGAAAAGAAACTGAAACAGTTCGGTGGAAAGGGGAAGACAAAGACCGTTGCTATGGTACACCAAGATCTTGGTTTTGATTCAGGATATGAAGGAAATATCATAGTGGTTGGAGTACAATGTAAATACTCTCTTCATGCTAGTTCTATTTCCAATGATGGATCTCATGTTGATGAACGAAAGAGGAATGAGTTATTTCACATAAGAGTTGTATCTAAACATACTAAGATAAATACATTATTTGATCTGGGTTCCCAAGTAAACTTAATATCTAAAGCACTTGTCAAGAAAATGGGTCTTGATATGAAACCAAATCCAAAACCTTATCCTCTTGGTTGGGTATGTGACAAATCAAAAATTAATGTCACCAAACAATGTAGGATAAGATTTTCTATTACTTCAAAATTGATTGATGAATTTGGTTTAGATGTTGTACCACTTGGTATATGTGGCATAGTGTTTGGAAGTCCTTATATTTATGATAGAAAAGAAGTATTCTTTCGATATGAGAACAAATACCACCTTACTAAGGGAGGAGTGGAATATATTGTTAGAGCTCACAGCATGAGGGTAAATACAATACTTGTTAGTGCAGGACAAATGAAAAGACTCATAAACACTAATAAGAGATATGTACTCATGGTCGTCGGAGAGAAATATGTCGGGACATCTGACACTTTCCAAGGGTGTGATCCATCTCATAAAAAGAAATTAATTGACATTGTTTCTAAGTATGATGATATTTTTCAGGAACCAGATAGATTACCTCATAAGAGGGAAATCCAACATCAGATACATCTTCAGCAGGATTCTCCTCTGCCTAATGTGGGCATGTACAATATGTCAGTTGTGGATATGAAAGAGATCAAGAAGTAGGTACAGGGCTTATTGGATCAAGGGCTCATTAGGTCCAATTAATCTCCTTGTGGTTCTTCGATCATGATGGTGCTAAAGAAGGATGGCACATGGCGAATGTGTGTCGATTATCAGACCTTAAATAAAATCACAGTGAAAAATCGATACCCTCTTCCTCGCATCGATGATTTACTTGATCAATTGAAGAATGTTGTCTATTTCACACTAGTACATATTGTAAACATTTCGACGTTCTATTTGCAACGTTATGGACAAAATTGGCCATACTGTCAAAAAATAGAGGAAATTTTAATTTTGTTTTCCATATTGCCCGATAACGTCGCACGTACGATGTCATACAAACATATGTCTCTATTGCCACAATGATATCATTATTGAGACACCATTGGACGACTGTTGCTCTTGCCACGTGTGTAACATAGTCATCTCTCTTGCCACATTTTGTAACATAGTCGTCTATCTTGCCACGTTTGTAAAATAGTAGTCGTAGTTGCGACGTTGTTGGTGTGTAAAAGAAAATATGTCTACCCTCCATTTTTCTTTCACAATGTGTGTGCCAGTAAATGAACACTACACGATATATATAAATGGAAAAAAAAAATCAACTATAAAGTGGTCTCTTATGTATCATGAGACTTTTATTCAAACCATGCTTTCTTCGTGTAAGAAGAACAATGCATTGGATTATATCTCAATTCATGTATAGTTTTGAGACATAAAAATTCTTATCAAATATTAATAGTAAACTTTAATTGTTATAACTCTCTTATAGAATATTCAACAATGAATGCATTACCCTTGACCCCTAGAATATAATACATAAACTCATGTATTATTTGGGTTGTGTATAAATAAGGTCAATGAGTTGTAAATGTTTCTAGTGGTCTGACTATTGAATTTTATATGGATTTCCATTGTGGGAAAGGATTATGGTGTGATTTTTATGATTTCCATGGTGTCCTTATGATATGACAATGCTAATATATTATCCACATAAAATGTTTCTTGAGAAGTAACAAGGGAACCATGATACCATAAGAGTGAGAGAGGAAAGGGGGTGCATGGGTGATATGGTTTGACACTTGTCCTTTGAAGTAAAAACTTCCTTGCCCATGATTCCTTAAAAATATTTCCCACTCATGTTTTAATTGGGTGTTCTTTTGGATGTTTCCTCATGCTTCTTGGGAAGGGCACACTTGTCTTATGCAGAATAAACCTGGGGGGAAACAATTATTCACCCTCATTCATGAATGTTTCTTAGACTCTCCATTATACCTAAGAACATTTCTTTCCCACGTG
>ML797387.1:279320-317402 GCA_009831015.1 Picea engelmannii
TGATAGACATTGATACATTGGTAAATTTCATTGGTTTATTTGCAAAACGTTGACCTCTTTGTCTATTATACTAACCCTACAGGAAAAGATGACGTCACCTCTAGTATACCTGACGCAGCAACTTCATGTATATGAGTATTTGATGATATTTAATGCATTGAGTTAATTCAAGGATTGATTATTTTTATTGGATGCCATATCATTCTAGTATTTATTGACAAGTGACTTTATATTGCCATTGACATTATTGCAAACATTGACTTCGTCAATATTTACTGTTGATTATGCTCATTAATAATGATCATCATTTATGAAGTATTAACCACTATTGCACATATTAGTTTCTTTTGGTTGTCTTGTCTCGCAAGCAGGTGCTTCTTCTGTGGTTTTTCTTCTTTGACAATCTTCTTGGCGGTAATCTGTGAAAGGGAAACTAGCCTTAATCCTTTAAGCCCTATCCTTTCAAAACCCCAGATTGCCATGGACGTCTCCCTTGGGTCTAGCCTCCCTAAATAGAAAGGACCTTCCCATTGTGGTGACATTGGGTGGGGTAGGTCCCTATTACGCCAGTTTGACCCTTACCCTTTAGCTGCTTAACCTAAACTACAAACTGAGCAATAACACTCCCTAGGGGTGTAATAAGGGGGCCAAAGGGACCACTAGAGTAGTAATGATATAGTTATGGTGGTCATCCAATGTAAAGTGGAATGGGTCCATTATGGATGTTATTATTAAATAAGATCCATTAGTCAGTTAGAATGGCATACATGTAATGTGGCCTCATTAAATAAAGTCCATTGGGTAGTTAGGAGGTGGTTATGATTAGGGTTCTCTAGTTAGCTATAAAGAGAGACATAGTCCTTATGGATATGTATTGAAGTATATGGATATGTATTGAAGTATTTTGTGTTCGAGATTAGCTCAATGAGAGCTCACCTTACCTTAAGAGGCAAGTGAACAATAATGGATTTCTTACAAAAGGATAATTGTATAGTGTTGCCATGCCTGAAGGGTACTTTTATATAATCAAATAAATGGGACTTTACAATCTTAAGCTTGGATATATTATATGTGATTTAATTTTTATAACTAGGGTGGATAACAATTGGTATTGGAGCTCCTTCTTGGGAAAGAAAGTGGAAGAATTTGTTTTCCTTCTTTTTGTATATTTTTTCCTAAGAAAAAAGAGGTAGAAACATTCAGATATATTCTTATAGCTTTATGTGCATAATATGGGAAAACCAAGTCTAGATTTCAATTCCTTGAAAAACATCCAATTTAAAAAAAAAAAGGGTTCCAATCGAAGTCTAGGATGTGGAGATATCGTTGATTTAAAGTAAGTTATTCTAGGGTCCTTTTTGTGAGAACCATCATTATTGTAGAGAATATATCTTTTGACAGAGCACCCATATTGAAACTAGACCAATGTCATTGGATAGAGGATTTTTGGGGGTTTTATTTGATATTATGTTATTCTTTTGATCAATATTCAATGCCCCCAAAGCCTCATAGATCCAAAGAATGGAAACAAATTGGGAGGATCAAAACGCACACATAATATGAGAGCTTAAGGAGAGCTGACAACTTTTTGAAATGTATCATGATATTAGTGAAGAGTATAAATGAGATATATTTTCTTGGTGGGATTCAAAGTATGATTGTGATGGTTGGTACATGAATAATTGTCATTTCTTGGAAGATAACTACTTTCACTTTCCATTTTAATGCCTCTACTCCACCTGATGTATATAATGTCTTTGAGGTTACTTACGGGCCAATGATGGATATTGGTGTTCATATTGGACAATATTAAATGTTATTGTTCCTTTCATCTCCCGAATTGACCTCTTACAACCATGTGGATGATCTTTTGGATTCTATTTATTTGGATCCACATGACCGTGGTGGGAATTTTGAGGACATACTTGACCATTAGTTGAGCTCAAGAGTCATCATTTGGGTATCAAAATGAACTACCAGGGATGGGATCCAAGTTTATGGACGATCCTTTTGGATTCCTTTAGCATTGCAACTAGTACTTGCACATGGGGCACTGACTATTTTAGCATGGTGGTCATCACTCGTACATGGGACCTAGATTTATGGATGAACTTCTTAGACTAATAGAGCATTGAGACAAACCCTTGCACATGGGACCCTATCTCTTTGGGCTACTTCATATTTGTGATTAGAAACCATACATGGGACCCTCATTTATTGTTGTACATCTACACTACAAGCATTGAGGGTAATGCTTTCCAAAGGGGTATGGAATGTTGGGATCCTTCTTAGATTTGTAATGGGTGGGGGGTGCTCGGAGGGGGTTGAAAGGCCCATTAGACTAGTGATGTTATAGTTATGGTGGGCATTCAATCTAAATTGGATTGGATTCAGGGGCTGGAGGGGAAAAAGGCCCATTAAACTAGTAATGGTATAGTTATGGTGGTCATTCAATGTAAAGTGGATTGGTTCCATTATGGTTGCTATTATTAAATAAGTCCCACTAGTTAGTTAGCATGGAATAAATGTAATGTGGCCTCATTTAAGAAGGTCCACTAGGTATTTAGAATGTGGTTATGATTTAGTGATCCGGATAATTTTTGGCATGAAATGAGAGAAGAGATATAATAAATAAATGCACAGAGATATCACGGATATCCAATAATATAACAGAAATGTATCATATATGCAACCATAAACATAGATATACAGTAATACACGATTTCTATTAATGAAATAAATGTATAGAGACTGTAAAAATACAGAGTGAAAGACTCGCTAGAATGGTGGCATCTTATCTCTGAGCAGAGATGTGATGGCTACTCACATTCCCAAGAAGATGACTTTACAATGAGGCTCCAAAGGAATTTTTATCATAAATAAAATCCAAAACCCTAACCCCGGAAGATGAAAAGCCAACAGTTTTGTGGACCCCATTTTGGGTAGTTTGGTGTATCAACTTCCCAGGGGCGTAACTTTGGCATACGATCTCCATTTGGGGCACACTATAGCTCGTTGGAAAGGTATCGTCGAGGAGATTCATTCAAAAGGATCAATTAGAGACTTTGCCTATAATTGAGAAGATCAATCCCAAAAAACCTTCATTTAGGCCCTCAAAATGGCCCTGGAAGTTAAAAACTGCTAAAAATACTAAATTACCAAAATTGCCAGAAAACTGTTTTGAGCCAGTTGGAAAAGGTGGGTGGCCACCGATATCCACCTAGATAAATATTCCCTCCTTAGGAAGCAATGGTATCCATTGCGTTGAGTGCACGGGGGAGAGGGAAAATCATTTTCTAAATCTGCATCTTGATTAGTTTCTTTCCTTGTTGGAGAAGTTGCGTTGCTTAGCTTGTTGAAGGTTGTCACAAAAATGTGGTTAGAAGGGTTGGACCTTTTTAACCAATATAGATACATGATATTCTTGTGTGCAGAAGGAATATTTACACTTTGCTGCAATCTTGTCGACCTGCTTCTGTTGGATAGAAGGTGCTTGGGCCGAGGCTATAGTGGTTGCAGTATCCTTATGTTCATCTTTTGAGAAGATTGTGAAGAAGCTAAATTTTGTAGTATGAGATACTACCTTGCATCATTGTTTAGGTGGGAAATTAGTTGGAACTACCTCTGGTATTCTATAGAGATGACCCCCCAAAGTAACAATGACACTATGGGGTCGAGACTCATAAACAACATGGAATCTCCACATATATGGCTAGACCAAGAGAACATCATAGACATCCAATGGGGAAACATCACATAATGCATCATCCTTGAAGGGTTGGATGTCATATGAAAATCGACACTGTTGGCTCACACAAAGATCTCATCCCTGGCAAAGCCACCCAATGTTGTATGGTTGTGGGTGTGGTGTTGTCGACAACCCCAACTGTTTTATGACCTCTGCTAAGATGAGGTTCTTTTGGCTTCTGCTATCAACAATAAAATGCAGTGAGGTCCCCTTCACCCACATCTGTGAATGAAAAAGGTGCTCCCCCTCTTTAGGATCTATTGGTTCTTCTGGTTGAATTGTTGTGGTTGTGACAATAGCAGTGGGGTCTGTGTCGATGATCTTTCTTTTACTAGTATTTTCATAATCAGATTCTAAATCAGGGTTCGACTCCTTGTCTTTGATCTCAACCACCAATGACTTTTTTGAGAGACATTCATCGGTGTTGTGCCAGAGGATTTTGTGGAAATCGCACCATTTTCCGGCGTCCTTCATCATCTTCCCATGACCCTTCTTTTCTTGTGGCTTAGATTGGTTTTCAGGAGACTGTTTGTTAGGGTCGTCTTTGTCATACTTTGGTTGTTGAGGATTTGCAGACTCGAAATCCCATTTTTTCTAGTGCTTAATTTTTTGCTCGATTTTGACAGCATATCAATAAGTAGCACCGAGTGATGAGATGTCTATAAAATCCATTTCAATTTGGATGTATTTGTGTATAGCCCCACGGTATTTCAAAACCAAATGTCGTTCGAAGTCTTTGATACCCAGCTTGTTGCGCAATGTATGGAAGGTATTGGTGAACTCTAGAACTGCATGGCCCCTCTCTTGTCATAGTGTGGTCCATCTCATGTACTGGTCCTCATAGTTTCCAATAGGGTAATATTGTTCATTTACCGCATCCACAAAAAAATTCCAAGTGGGCTCAGCCCCATATATTCCAGACTCCTCTATGGAACTTTTCTCCCAGTAATTTTCCCACCAATGTTTGACATGGGGGAGAGATTTAAGGAGTGCGAAGGTGATTTTTTCCCTGTCTGAAAAATTATGAACAGAGAAATAACCTTCTAACATATTTAACAATTTTTGTAGGGCATCCGCATCTATTTGACCTTCAAATACGAGAATATCAAAATTAACCTATACCTTGAAAGGAGAGGTGCTTCCAAAGTGTTTGTTTGATGAAGATGTGCATGTTGCTATCGACAGGCGTTGAAGGATGTGGAAAAAATTATCCACCATTTTGTCCCTCTGTCGCATGAGAGCTTGCTCAAGCAACAGATTTATAGGATCAACTGCTCCATCGTTTTTCTTTTCTTCTGCCATGGAGGGTTTCTTGTGCGTTTGAGAGCGATTGTCTTCAAGAGAGACAAGATCGAGACCCAACTTGCTATAATCGGGCCTCATCAGGGACATGCACTGAAAACAACAATCAAGAGCAGCCTGCTTTGATGCCACTGATCTGTATTATTTTTGGCACGAAATGAGAGCAGAGATATAATAAATAAATGCACAGATATATCATGGATATCCAATAATATAACAGAAATGTATCAGAGATGCAACCATAAACACAGATATACATTAATACACGATTTCTATTAATGAAAGAAATGTACAGAGACTGTAAAAATACAGAGTGAAAGACTCGTGAGAATGATGGCAGCTTATCTCTAAGAATATATGTGACGGCTACTCGAATTTGCAAGAAGATGATTTTACAATGAGGCTCCAAAGGTATTTTTATCATAAATAAAATCCAAAGCCCTAACCCCAGAAGATGAAAAGCCAATAGTTTTGTGGACCCCATATGATCTTTGTTTGGGGCGCACGATAGCTCGTTGGAAAGGTATCATCGAGGAGATTCATTCAGGGGGATAAATTAGAGACTTCTCCTATCATTAAGAATCTTTATCCAAAAAAACCTTCATTTAGGCCCTCAAAATGGCCCCAAAAGTTAAAAACTTCTAAAAATAGTAAATTACCAAAATTGCCAGAAAATGGTTTTGAACCAGTTGAAAAAGGTGGGTGGCCACTGATATCCACCTGGATCATTTAGACTAGGTTGATGAAAACAGTAATAAAAATCATGAGCTGATGACATCGTCCTCTAAAGAATCTGTGAGTGAAGATGATGAGTTGATGACATCATTCTCACCAACATATGTCCACTTAGTCGTAATGACACATATTTGGTATCCTCCAACATTAAAGAAATCCCCACATCAGCAGGGAGTTTAAACATTTTCAATAAGTGTGAGTCATGCATTCATTCTCCTACCTCATAGAAATTTTCTTGTGATCATTCTCATCATTATTCACATAACCCACACACTATATTCCCCTTAGTTACTCAATAATCCAAATTTAGAAATGACCAAAATTAATGCAACAATGACGGAATAGAAAACCTTGGAAGAGAGATAGATGGTTGTAGATAAGCATAGAGGCAAGGAAAATTAGAAAACCTTTAACCCCATGCCCATTAAATAGTTGCTTAATAATTATTTAAGAGCTAAGGCAATACTCCACTAGGTTTCCCATAAAGAAATCAATGGATTGGACTATTTTTTCCTACATCAAGGAACTGAAAAGGAAGGATATGTTTGAGGGATTGTTGAGTAGAGAAAGGAAACATTCTCCCTTTTGTTGTGTATGGCATGGAAGAGATATTTTCCCTTATACTCAAAGATCACTCACATACCCACTCTATATATCGTCTCATGTCGCCCTTGTTTCGTTTTAATTTTCTGATCGATCGAATTTTAAAGGAAACAACTATTAAAAGACATTGTACTAGGGATAGAGTACATGATGGGAAATGGTGACCTGTGAATGGGGCCAACGTTGAAATGTTTTAAATTTTTTTATGTATGACATCATACATCCTTGAGTCTTGAAACCCTCCCATACCGTCAAGGCATGTATCTAATCTAACCATGTCAAATTTTGATGTATACAGACACATATTGAAGAAATTTCAACGTTGGCCCCATTCACTTCTCACTATGCAAGGTCAATGCATGACATTTTTGGTGGTTGAAATGGAAGTTCCATGACATTTCAAGAGATTTCCAACAAATATTCTACAGATGGAAACAATGACAGTTGACAATGAGACGCCCATTATGAACATTGTTGCAAACATGGATGAGCTCAAAGATTATGTGGTCAGGACATCAGACATCCTTGAGTATTGAAACCCTCCCATATCGTCAAGGTATGTGTCTAGTCTAACCATGTCGAATTTCAACGCATACATGCACAATTTCAAGAAATTTCAACGTTGGCCCCATTCACTGCTCAGTATGCGGGGTCGGTGCAAGATGACATTGGTGCATGAATTGAAGCTTCTGCGACATCAACTCGACTTGGTAATTCAATAACCAAACCCTCCTTAAGTATTATGCAGTGACATCAAACATCCTTAAGTATCAAAACCCTCCCATACCTTAACCCCATGCCTTTAGAAAAATTAGAAAACCTTTAACTAAGTTTCTAGTGAGTGATAGTTGGAAGAAATTAGAGTGGCATTGTGATGATCCAACTCAATACAAAAGTGTACCTAAAAACTTGAAAGAATTTTGCCACCAAACTACTCATCCATAGGAGAAAATTTTCATTGACTTGCTCATCCAATGGAGGAGGGAAAGAAGACATATCCTTGTGATATTGTGCACCCACTCAAAGAGTAGTACCATGACATATCAAAGATATCAAGATATCAAAGCTTGGATGTGATATTGATGATATCAACTATTATAGAATTAAATCCCTAGGTCAACCAAAGATATAATTCTTTAATAACAATCAATAGATTTGAAGACTACCTCAAAGTTAACTTGAATTCTTTATAGCTCTTATAGCAATAAATTGTGACTTGGGATGACATTAGTCACCCTAGGTGTGTAGTCCCTTCAACTATGAGAAAAATGGCAAGAACTAAAACACTCCGTCAAAGATAAATTGAATTTTTTTCGTTGCTATACCAATGAATTGTAACTTGGTATGGCATTAGTGAACCTAGGTGTGTAGTCCATTAAACAATGAGAAAATGGCTAGAACTAAAACTTATGTTGCACTGTTCATACAACCATTTTAGTGACGATGAAGAGTTGCACTGGATGGTGAGCTTTTGTAAATAGGATCTCAAGTAATGTAATAGGATGAGACTAGTGGAAGCATATTCAATGGATTACAAAGTTATGCCACTTAAATGCATTGAGCGTAATGCATTGTAGAAACTCAAACAAAGAAAGAAACATAGAGACAACAAAGACAAAAGAGATAATATAGATCAACATAGTGATTTTTTATTAAATATACATCTATTTTTGGTACAAAATAATGATATAAAAGAATTGCAAGGATCAAATCGATGCAAGGAATCACTACAAAACTTGATGGTGAATATAGTTGTAATAGAGTTCAATTCTACAACTAGATCGATGCAAATTTATGTAAGTATAGTGCATGGTGTGCTTGGTAATTAATTTATGAAATCTTGATATATTTATACAAGTGATTTGATAGAATCTACCATCAACTTGATCATCACAAAGTTGGCAAGAATCATATCGAACTCTTGGTTTTTTTGGAAATCCATTTTTCTATGTAAGTGGCACTAGAGTGGACCTCATAAAATTGGTTCATCATAGGTCATAAGAATGCTAACTGAGTCAACTAAGAGATTTTGTTCATGATCTAAGGAATTTGGTTATGAGTTAGCACGAAGTTATGCATGCTAATATTTTAGTAATGAAATGCAAATGATTTTTTAAACAATGATTTGTGTCATGTTAAGGATTAGGTGTGGGTTGTCATTGAGGTGGTTCTAACTTAGAAAAACATCGTTGTAGCAAATGTTATTGTGATTACTCCTTTGGTTGCACTAACAACTATGAAGAGCATGTCATGATGTAGACTTGCATCTATGTACATATCAATTCTATTTATGAATTAGTAGAAAATCTTAAATACATAAAAAAAAACCTCCACAAAATCATATAAAAATTGAAGAAAAATAGAATGGAAGTGAACTTATTGTTGTTTCAAAGACAAAATTGTAACATTATTTTTAGCTTTTCAACAACCCTCTTTCCTCCCCCATGTGTTTCCTACAAATTCAATACATCTAATGATTCTAAATTTCATGTAGAAATAGGGGGGACAAGGAAAAAAAACCTCTTTTCAATGAAAAATCCTTATTAAATTCAACATGGAACCAAAAGATAGGAAGTCAAGAGGAAATAAGGGGAAAATGAAGTGAAAAAAATCCTAACAACAATGAAAAATTTATTTCAATTGAATGAATGAAAAATGGGAAAATAGAACAAAAATTTTAGAGGAAATAAAAAAAAAAAAAAGGAAAATTTCTCTAAAAAACCGAACTCTGCGTTAGAAATGAAAGAGGAGAAAAAAGAAGAAATTGTGAAAAAAAATATAAATGAAAATTCTGTCAAAAATGAAAATACTCACTTTAGAACTCAAAAACCCGAGGAACTAATCTCACTCAATGGTTAGCATGGATTATGTTGAATTTTGAAATCCACGATTTGGTCTCAACTAATATATATATGGAAAATGATGCTAAAGAGAGCACATTTATGGTTTATAAACTCCATAAATCTCATTGGATTATATCGTGGAGATTTCAACAAGTGTATTCCCATGATTATAAAAAATGCATGTTTCTAGGAAGTCTCTCATGAAGAGAAAATATCCTAGAATTCCCTTAATTCTAGATTAGGGTTGTATCATTCCAATAAATTTAGAGGAAAGGAGTCACTTAAACTATGGTTTACAAGTCCCAACTTTCATAAGTGCAGTGAAAAATTTCTTATAGGGATTGTCTAGGCCATATTGTATGAAAATAATACATTATTTTTTAACTATGTAGGAGCTCAACTAATCCAAATTCTACTAAAGGTCACACTCTTTGATCATCAACCTATTTGCTTCTCCATTTCCTAGAGTGAAGCTAAACTATGTATGTTTAAAGCTCATTATATTATGAATGTATCATATTTGAAGAAAAGTTTCCTAAATTGTATTATGAGTGTTTGGATCCATATTCCAAGACCTAGATGGGAGGACATATAAAATTAATGGTGGAAAGGTTCCATTGATTGTACCATACATTATTTAAGGAGATATGGGTGATCAATAACCTCAATATTCCAGTCTAAATCGCATAAAGAAGTTGAGAAACCTTAAATAACCAACCAACTATTTTGGTTCAAACGTTTAGTGAGGAACTTCAAGTTAGTGCCACTAATATTTGACATCCATAACTTCAAGTTAGTGCCACTAATATCTAACACTTGAAACTTCAAGTTAGTGCCACTAATATTTGACACCCTTTCAAAGTTGATGAAATTAAAATTGCATAGGGAGATTAATTGTGAGTAAGAATTATTTAAGACATTAGCTTATAAGGAATCTCCATAGACGATATATATTATCAAATACCCTAATTAAAGGCTAACTAATTAGGAGGGTATTGATGGGTAATTTGTATCCCACTACCAAATGTTTTTTAATCAAGGGCTCATAGAAGAATGAGAAGTGGTCATGCAAACTTGCTTGGGCATGGTCTTTCACAAAATATCTAAATATTAGACAAGGATGCGTGATAAGTTGTTGACTTTGGAAGAATTTGTAGTTTCCTTTTCAAATGTGTCTAAGGATAATTCTTCTAGATTAGACAAAAAAATTATGTGAATATTATAACACAACTTGGGAATTTGTTGAGGTAGATCTCCTTTAGAAGAATAAATTATAAAGGAATCATGAGGGGACCTCATAAAAAAATGGAATCATATATTTCATCTCCAATCCTAGGAAACCTGAAACAATAATTAGTTGGAGATCAATCACCCTCCACAATGATTCTAGTGAAATCATTATCCATGTGAGTCAAACACATCCACTCCAAAAGAGTTTGTCTAGAACATACAAGCTTCACTAGGGGAAATTTATTCTAGATGATATCATCGCGATATTTGAAGTAACACATTGGGATAGATGCTCAAGATAAGACACATTGTTCATCAAAATAGAATTTGAGGCATCCTATGATAGGGTCAACTAGMCCTTCATTTTGGCAATGAGTAAGGCTTTAGGATTTGGACCCCTTTTCCTTGGCATTGAAGTAGCTTTCATATCCATCAACATATGCAAATACAMTCAAGTGGGGACATTTTAATATAKTTTTCAACATCACATGTTTATTCTTTCTTTATGTAATGCTAGTTGAGAATTTGAGGTACCAAATATCTCATAGGGTGGTTCAAGATTTAATCAATTAATATGTATTTGATATAATTAATATATATATATATATATAATAAAAMAACAAAACTAAACATAAAAACTAAAACAAAAGAACCAAAACCAAATTTCAATATTGAACTCATGCCCATTCATGAGACGTAGCAGAGTAGAAGCCAGCGTCGAGAATCCATAGTAGAGGAGACTAGGGAACGTTGCAAATCGTGAGCTGGAGGGAATGACCGAGAAGGAAGGATATGGATAATTAGGAAGGGAACTAGGTGAGAGAGATCACAAGCAGGGTTAGAGAGAGCTCACGTAGGGAACTGGGAGAGAGATCTCATGAAGGGCATTGACTAGGAAAGAGAGCTCGCAGAGGGCACCAGTTGGGAGAGAGAGCTAGAGGGCAGGGTTAGGAAGGAGATGAGAATGGTAAGTTGTTGAATTTCCTTCTCTATATTCTAATTTTTTATAGCATTTCCATGTAGTCTCATGGCTACAAAGAAGAAACCCTACCCATGCTTCACACTATTCTCCCTAGTTTTAAGTGAATAACTACCTCAAAAAATATGATAATAAAAAATTGGATGAAAATTTTAGGCTAGACTGAGGGCCCAATTCTTCTTATGCTCTATTTGCATTCCTTATGCCCAGCCAACAAGAGCACAAGAAAACCTAATTCTATAGTAGAACCTTTAAAAATTTGGTGATGGGGTATATTAATCCCCCTTTCATTAGAATCTAAGCATTGACCCATAACCTAAAGTGAAGTTCCTACTACATTAATCCATCAATTACACCTACTCTTGATAAAATATACAAATATAACCATCCATTCAATGGCCAAGTTCCTCCTATCCTCCCAATACCTCCCTTCATTTCATGGTAATATTGCATGACTAACAACTAAGTAGTAATTAACTCAAATATGATGTCTAGAAGGTTTTCTAGCTCTAAGGTTTATGGACACAACTTTCATTTCTATTTAAGAATGTCAGACATAAATATCTCAATTACTCGAAGCATGTGGTTGCACCAAGATTAACGTGACTACAAAAAATTGTGTACAATATTTCGCACTCTACTATAACTATAAAACTATAGTGGAGGATAGTTCACACCATTTATTGACACTCGATTATCCTGATTTTGATTCTAATTATGATTTTGATTTTGGCCCTACTTTTTTCTCCCCCCTAAGTATACTATGAACATATTCTTTTAAAATATCTTAGAAGGTGCAAATATTTTACGACATTCCTCGGTACAATGAGTGTTTACCCTGGAAAAGTCATAATATACTACTATTGTAGTATTATTGTACTTCTATAATAGAAATAAAATATGCAGGTCATGCCCCAAGTTCCTACATATCTCACAAAGTATTGCAACTAATCTACCTAGTATACTTCCCAAGAGCAGGTTAGTTACTACATGTGAAGAAACAAGCTATGCCAAGGGGAGAGGACCAACACAATGCTAATCCAACCCCATTCATACAACTTCCAAGAGAAAATGGTATAGAATAGTTAGAAGGACTAGGGTGGCTAACTAAGTGAATTATGTTGTGTTTCATCCATCAAATGACCAAGTGCCCCATGGTAATTGCTCTTTAGGATACCCAAATGAGTGGAAATGATTTTCCACCCATATTTTTGATGACCAATTCCAAGTTCACCAAAGCCAACAACACAATAAAAATTAGTTCAAGAGAGAACCCATTGATGGTGGCACAACATTGGGAGGGATAAGACAAAGGATCAATATAGAGGAGGAAGGTTTCTCTCATGAATGACACAAGTTCCCAAGGAATGTGATTGCATTTCAAGTCATTTTTAGAGGGGTGGAGGTACAATGCCCAACTATAACCCATCATGGGATGTAATTTCCCACTGAGACATCATGGTTGTGAATTAACTTGGCATGTAGTTGGGTTTCACGGGTGTAAATTAATTTTGAGTGTAGTTTCACTTTCTCCCTGATTTTGAGGCAACCTATGAGGTAAGAGTGGTTCTAAGGGGAATCTAGAGGTACATCACCCAATTCTTGTGTTAGAGGGAGTGACTTGATGGATTTTTATGTTGACCTAGGTTCAAGAGGAGGAGTAATTTCAGTAGGTTGAGGAAGGATATCTTGTCTTAAAGAAATGTTGAGTTGAGATGCATCATCTTGTTTTTGTTGTAAATATTTCAATATATTTATATGTTGGGTATTGTGGAATTGAGAGTGATGTGAGGTGGGGGGAGGGGACATAAGATATTCTTCTTTCACGTGGTTGGCCCTGTTCAGTAGAGAATAATTTATTGGAGTCGTTTAATCTTGGAGAAAACCTCCCTTGATCCAACAGAGAAACAACAAAGTCAATGTTGACTTCGTTGTCACTACTTCAAATAAAGGGAGGTAGTTTGATCAAATATTAGATGCGCCGCTCCAATAAATTATTCTCTAAACCAAGAGGAGCTCATTCAGGTATGTTCTGACACTCTCGTAAAAATCCATCTTAGAGTAAATAATGTGCTACAAATATTACTTGTATTTTTTTTTTAGATATTTATGGAGGTTGAATGTTTTTGGCAAGTACTTTAAGATCTTTCTTCGTCAATTGAGGGAAGCTCAAGAATAACATAGGGCCATACAGTTGAAGATAAACACACGGGGCCAACCATTCCAACTGTATTGTCGACCAATTCATCAGATTAGGTGTGATTTCTCCTTTCAGCATATAATTTTATATAGCCATCAATTATAGTTATTTTAATTTAGATCTGTTTATTTCTTTTATCATATATGTTGATATTGTGAATAGAAAAATAAAAAGGCATTATTTGTTTCTATTTTTCCCTAATTCTAATTACAATTTTCCTATGACTTTGACCAAGGGCACACTACTCTAGGAAACCTCCTCACAACTTCTTGTGACCATTCTTCTTTCGATTCTTAGCCTATACCAGACATCACTAAAAAAACAATGAATAAAATCATACTAATCTCTCTATTACTAAGTTCTTGTTATGGAAACTACGTGATATGGCACTCAAAGCATAACTCGTATCTATAGGTTATTGAACTCACTATGAAGCTTCTATATGATTAGAGTGGTATCATTCTTAGGAAGATACAGTATGAAGATTAAGACTAACTGACTTATTACCTGTATTATACCAATCTTATTGAGGCAATGACATCAATGAATATGGGAAAGGTAATTTCCTTGTTTCTCTAATAAGCTTCCATTACATGTTACCAGTCATATTTCTTTCCCATATTCATGCCTATTCAATAGTAAACCTACTACTAGAACCAGTGCAATTTGGTAGTAGAGGTTATAAAACCATTGCATGAATGATTTCCATTTAATTGATACTCATATGATCTAATAGCATGGACTAGTAATACCTGTATAGCCTTATTTACTCCTATTGTGTGATGTATGTACCCGATGATTTCAATGAATATGCAATAAAGGGGCATTTGTTTTATATTATTTTTATGTGATCCTCTTTTTTCTAACAAGAAACACCAAACCATAAAGTTAAGCAATAATATGATTAAGAGATAAGGGATAAGTGGTGGATAAAAAGGACCTAGTAGTGCAGGTCACCATTACATGAGGGGTTGGTCACTAGGAAAATACGTACTCCCCAAAACTACCTATGTGTTCACATTTCAATGTTACTAAAGTATAGTGAAGCTTAGTTACATGTATAAGTTCCCCACAAATCATGTTATAATGATCATCATTATGACACTAGTTACAAGATTACATCAATCCACTCGACAACATTAAAACACATTCTAACATATCCCTCATCTAGAAACGAAAAAACCTAATGCATGCATCAATATGGATCTTTAAGTTTTGAAGCTATCCATATGAATTCTTCTTTGAATCTATCCATATGAATGGATCTTTAATTTTTTCCGCTATGATTTGGTACAACAAAATTTAGAAAAATTTCTAATTTCATGAGATGTGACGGGAACATGTGTAAAGATATTGAAATTGATTGTTATTGATTGCAATCAATAACAATCAATTTCAATGTCATGCCACGTGTTTCTCTCCATCCTCTTGTTGAGTTCTATATAATCCTCTCATTTATTCATATGATTACCCACATTTTATAGAACTTAATTACAATTCAACAATTCAACCCCAAAGAACTTACCTCCGATCACCATTTAACTCTGTAAACTCACCTCTGGATATAGTGCACCATCGGAGGATCGGTGAAGGGGGTCGATCTTGGAGATACGATGATAATTGTATCCAACCCATAGGTAATGAAATTTTTTTCAAAAGCATGTTGGTTTTAATTTTTTGAGAGGTTACAAGGCTAGGACCTAGGAATTGGATTGGAATTTGCTAAAATCTTCAATAGTAGGAGGGCATTAGTGAAACAACTTACCCTAATTGTAATTGAATAGTTCATCAGTTGATCCATAGGGAACCCCTTGCAAGGTGGAAGGTGGTTAAAGAATTTGAAGATACCAGTAGATAGTTAGCCTCAGTTTATAAAAAATCCCTCTCCTATGCCCGACATACGAAAAGGAATTCAAAGGGACTTGTTGATTTCACCTTGGAAAGAGGTAGATTTCATCATCCAAAATTTCATAACTTGTGAGGGGAGGTAAAACATGGTGTTTCACTACTTTTTCAAACTCGTGATGCACCTCAAGAATGAAGAAATATTAAACATGACATTCTTCTTGTAGTGTGATGACTGAGGAAAACAAGGATAGAGGGTAAGTGTTAGGGTCCTAACCCACACATAGGTAGAAAAATATATTCAGATGTAATAAATGTCAATATTAATAAGGCCTTTCAATAAAATATAATAAGGTGGATGTAAGAAGACCTAATAGAAGCTTTCGCTTCTAGAAGGATGTTCCTCTAGATGCTTCTTTTAATAGACATATTTAGTATAAATAGGAGTCGAGGGTATAAGAACCCTAGCTTGGATAATATTGTAATAGAGTGTTTCTCAACTGGAGGTTTCCCCCTTGAAGAGGCCTGTGAACATTGCTTTCAGAATCAAAGTGCTATTTTTGTTGTTGTTCTTATATCATTTTAGTGCTATTGTGGTGATTGTTCTAGTTATATTGTTGTTATTCTGCCATTTCTAGCATTTTATTTATGTTCTGCATACTTTTTATATCTAGTATATTACAAGTGGTATCAGATCACTTTCCTCGACAGAAAGTGTGGGTTAATTTTTTTTTTTAGGGTAGAGACATATTTCGACGTCTTTAAGCCACAGAGATCTGTCGTTACGCACATAAACCCATCGTTGAGGGATTCATACACGCAGGAAATACAAGTGGTACTTAAGTGCACATTTGTTGGCCACCCTTGTAACCCATGTTGGTACCCCTTCGATTGGTAGCGCATCAGACAACATCTATGTATGCATCATCCTAGACTACCTGAAGCCCTCTTTAGATAAACTGATTGGTCACCTGACTGTTATAGTGTCACCGAGAACATCACTCGGGAATATACTCTCTAGTACCTAGGTAGTCGGGTAGTACGGATAAGGGTACGGTCTATCCTCATTAGTTAGTGCCCTGAGATATTGGGCTGAGTACTACTGTTGGACCCCGCACGTATATCAAAGAGTTATAGCACAGGACAAACCCTTGTCTGTAGAACCCTTGAATACCTAACCCTTGTGGACAAAAATGTAAACAAATTAAAACAGACAAGATCTATTGCCATGCAACTATGTTTGGGTTTCCAAATCACTACACATTTCTTCCTAGTTAATCATTTGGGTATTTTATCACTGCAGTATTCTTCAGACCGGACTATAACTCCGTAGGTGTAAAAAAAAAAAGTTTGGAAATTTTCCACCATTATTTGAGACATATTCCATTGGATTCATCTCTTCTCCCTTATCACATTCATCCATATCATTTTTCGGAAAAATTTATGACCCTTCCCATCCCTTTTCAGTTCCCCCGTCCTCATGGCCCATCCCCATAGCCAAGACTTGGAAGCTCTCTTCAACACCTTGCAATATGGTCTCATCAAGACCCAACAATAAGTGAAACAACTCAATGCCAATGTTGCCTCCATCAATACAACCATACGGTCCTCGATGGAGGAAATCAAACAAGACCTCACCACCCATCTTGAATCTATATTTTCGGCACTCTGCACCAAACTGCATATCCCTACAGATAACCCTTCCTCTTCCTCACCTCCACATATTGAAGGTAACCATTCCTCAAATTCCCATAACTTTCAGAACCATCACTTTCAACATGACCTACACCTTCCACGGTTGGATGTGACCAAATTTGATGGCTCGGACCCCACTCGTTGGGTAACCCAAATGGAACATTATTTCTCTTTATACGGCATTACAGATGACTTGGACAAACTCCGGTATGGTGTTCTCCATCTAGATCAATAACTTTGGCAATGGTGGCAATGGAGAAAAACTTCTCATCGAGGGTATATTGCTTGGACACACTTTGTGGCAGAGCTTTATGAATTCTTTGACACTGACACCAACCATTTGGGTCGTTTGACAAAGTTGAAACAATTAGGAACATTGGAAGACTTTATAGTTGCCTTTGAGCGCCTAGACCTTTGAGCGCCTGGATTTTAGAACAAAGGGCATGTCTGATGCCTTTTTCCAAGAGTGTTTTATCAGCGGCATCGAGGATGAGATTCGGGCCCATGTCCTCATGGCTCGGCCTCAGAGTTGGGTGGAGGCTACTAAAAGAGCTAAAGAATCACAACAGGTTGTATCTTCTCAAAACCTAAAACCCTCCTTTATCCCTCACCCTAAACCAGTAAATCCCACTACTCCCTCTGCTCCACTAAAGATCCAAAAATTGACCAAGGATGAAATGGTTGAACGCCAACTCAAAGGCCTTTCTTATAACTGTGATGACAAATATTTCCCAGGCCACAAGTGTAAAGAACAAAATCTTTTTATGTCCATCTCTGAGGATATTTCGGAAGAGGATGTAGAAACTCCCCTTATGTCTTAGTCACCTGAATCCACTGACATAGMCCCTCCCTCAGACCCTCCCGAAGTATAACTGGTCATTTCCCTCAATGCTCTCACTRGCTTCTCCACTCCCCAAACCCTCAAGCTAATCGGTTACATCAAGCATCAGAAATTCATCATTCTAGGTCATAGTGGAAGCACCCATAATTTTATTCATCGCCACATTGCCCAAGAAACTCATTGCTACATCCATGTCGTCAATAATTTCCAAATCATGATTGCCAATGGTGGTTCCATGAAATGTGGAGGGCATTGTGAAAATGTGTGTCTCCAAATTGGTGACTACCACCTGAAATCCCATATGTTTGCTATCGACATGGGAGGTTGTGACATTTTTTTAGGTGCAAACTGGCTAAGGACTTTGGGTCCCATTCTCATGGATTTTAAATATTTAACCATGCAATTCGACCAGGAGGGCCACCAATATAAATTCCAAGGCATCACCGTTGGTTCACCTGAGATCATTAGTTCCCATCACATGRAAAAGCTGCCCAAAAAAGGTCATTTTGGTGTTATCGCCCAACTCCATGCCATACAAGCAACAAAGACACCCTTGGTCCCGCAAGACCTCCAAGCCATCCTTTCTAAACATCAATTGGTCTTTTCCATTCCCCAAGGACTCCCTCCTTCCCGTGGTGTTCATGATCATTCCATTCCCCTTGTACCTGGAAGCCCTCCTCCCAATATCCGTCTGTATCGTCACCCCTTTTCCCAAAAAAATGAAATTGAGAAAATGGTCCAGGAACTCCTTAATGCAGGAGTTATCCGGCCTAGTACAAGTCCCTACTCTTCTCCTGTGGTCATGGTCCTGAAGAAAGAAGTTTCTTTGAGAATGTGTCTCGACTTTCGTGCCCTTAACAAACTTACCATCAAAGACAAATTCCCCATTCGTGTCATTGATGAACTCCTGGATGAATTGAGTGGCACCCAATTCTTCACTAAACTTGATCTTCATTCAGGATACCACCAGATACGTATGAAAGAGGCAGACATTCCCAAGACTACCTTTAGAAATCATGAGGGTCACTATGATTTTTTGGTCATGCCCTTTGGCTTGTGTAATGCCCCATCCACCTTCCAAAGCCTCATGAATCATGTCTTCCGTCCTTTTCTCTACCATTTTGTCTTAGTTTTCTTTGATGATATCCTCATCTATAGAAAAACCTAGACAGGCCATATTGCTCATGTGGATCGAGTTCTCCATCTACTCTCTCAGCACCAACTTTTCTTGAAACAATCTAAAGGTACTTTTGGTGCCTCAGAAGTAGAATATTTGGGTCATCTGGTTGGCAAGGATGGTGTCAGGGTGGATCTTAAAAAGATTGAAGCTATGAAAGACTGGCCTCACCCAAATACTCTTAAGAGCTTGCATGGATTTCTGGGCTTAACAGAGTATTATCGCAAATTTGTTAAGAATTATGGGAAGATTGCAACACCTCTCACTGCTCTCCTCAAAAATAACTCTTTCACTTGGACTCCAGCCACTGCTCAAGATTTTCAAACCTTGAAGATGGCCATGTGCACCACTCCAGTCCTTGCCCTTCCCGATTTCAAAAGACCTTTGTGTTGAAATGTGATGCCTCAGGGAAAGGAATTGGTGTTGTCCTTATGCAAGAGGGTCGACCCTTGGCCTTTACCAGCAAGAAACTATCTGAAAGAAATCTGGGAAAATCCATCTATGAAAAGGAAATGTTGGTTATTCTGCATGTCGTTGATCTATGGTGCCCTTATCTATTGGGGCAATGTTTCCAAACTAAGACAAACCATCAAAGCCTCAAGTATTTTCTGGAACAACGCATTTCCTCCTCGGAACAACAAAAATGGGTGACTAAGCTCTTTGGATATGATTATGAGATCATTTACAATAAATGAAAAGACAATGTGGTTGTGGATGCACTTTCCCAAAAATATGAAGATGAAGGATCCCTTTTTTCTCTTTCATTCATTGTACTAGATTGGCTCCAAGTCATTCGCCAGGAATGGCTACAAGATCCCAAAAGCTCACATCTTATCCAAAACTTACAGTCCAATGCTCCAGCTTCCCTAGGGTGCTCTTGGCTCCATGATGAACTTAGATACAAAGGCCGTTTGTATTTAAGTAAACAATCAAAGCTTAAATCCACAGTACATTCTGAGCTTCATGTTACACCCACAGCAGGTCACTCTGGGCTCACCAAAACCTATGACAGGGTCAAACGTTCCTTTTTATGGGATGGCATGAAACATGACATTCATAATTTTTTCGCTGAATGTGATGTGTGTCAATGAAACAAGGGAGAAACAGTCAAATCTCTGGGCACACTACAACCGCTCTTTATTCCACCTGCTATTTGGAAGGATATCTCTATGGATTTTATTACCAACTTACCCAAATCGAGAAATAAATTAGTCATCATGGTGGTTGTTGATTTCCTTTCCAAGTATGTTCATTTTTGTGCCCTTCAATACTCATTTATAGCATCCACGGTGGCTCAAATTTTCATGGATCAGGTCTTCAAGCTTCATGGCATGCCGCACTCTATTGTTTTTTATCGTGACCCAACTTTCACAAGCAAATTTTGGAAAGAAATGTTCAAGATACAAGGCACAGAATTTCATCTCAGCATAGCTTATCATCCCCAAACTGATGGCCAAACGGAAGTGGTCAACAAGTGTTTGGAAACATATTTGAGGTGTTTTTCCTCGGAAAAGAAAAATCAGTGGGCTCAATGGTTACCCCTAGCTGAATGGTGGTACAACACTTCATACCATACAACTACACGCATGAGTCCTTTTGAAGCGATATATGGACAGAAGCCACCTTCAGTTCTCTCATACTTACCGGGTGCCTCGAAGGTCCAAGCGGTTGACCAAACACTTATAGCTCGAGAGGCTATTCTCTGTACCCTCAAAGAGAATTTGTTCATGGCACAGAATCACATGAAGAAACAAGCAGATCAAGGTCGCTCTGAACGTCAATTTGTAGAAGGGGATCAGGTGTTTCTTCGATTGCAACCTTACATGAAAAATTCCCTCAAGGCTGAGCATTGTCAGAAGCTAGTGCCCAAATTTTATGGTCCTTATACAGTTCTCAATACTGTGGGACAAGTATCCTATCAGTTAGCTTTGCTCAGCCATTCAAAGCTACATCCTGTTTTTCATGTTTCATGCTTAAAGAAGGTGATTGGAGCTAAGTGCCAAATTCAAACCAACCTTCCCAAGTCAGCTGAAGAAGGATCCATTTGGCTACAGCCAGAAGCAGTTTTGGACCAATGTGAGCATCGCCTATGTTAGAGAACCATCAAGGAAGTATTAGTCCAGTGGAAAGATACAACTCCAGTAGATGCCACTTGGGAACCAGCTACCATTCTGCAGTAATTTCCTCATCTCAAGCCTTGAGGACAAGGTTGTTTTTAAGGGGGCGGACATGTTAGGCTCCTAACCCACACATAGGTAGAACAATATCTTCGGATGTAATAAAGGTCAATATTAATAAGGCCTTTCATTAAAATATAACAAGGGGGTTGTAAGAAG
This sequence comes from Picea engelmannii, assembly GCA_009831015.1. Lineage (NCBI taxonomy): Eukaryota > Viridiplantae > Streptophyta > Pinopsida > Pinales > Pinaceae > Picea > Picea engelmannii. The sequence continues at coordinate 300,855 of ML797387.1, forward strand.
ACCTAATAGAAGCTTTCGCTTCTAGAAGGATCTTCCTCTAGATGCTTCTTTTAATAGACATACATCTTGGATAATATTGTAATAGAGCATTTCTCAACTGGAGTTTTCCCCCTCGAAGAGGCCCGTGAACATTGATTTCAGAATCAAAGTGCTATTTATGTTGTTGTTCTTATATCATTTCAGTGCTATTGTGGTGATTGTTCTGGTTATATTGTTGTTATTCTACCATTTCTAGCATTTTATTTATGTTTCGCATAATTTTTATATCTAGTATATTACAGTAAGTGAGAACTGTAATGCGAATTCGCCTACAGGAACACTGAAACAATTAATTTCCAAATCCTAAAAAAAAGAGCATAAAATGAATTTTGTTTCAACAATTGAGATGGATTTAGCATAAGAAAAACATGGGATGAAGATAATTTACATAGAATACCAATACCATATCAATACCAATACCAATACCAATACCAATTCCATACCAATACCAATACCAATTCCATACCAATACCAATACCATACCATAACATACCAATACCAATACCATACTAATAACATACCAATACAATACCATACCAATACCAATACCATACCATTGAATACCAATAACAATACCAATACCAATACCATAGCAATACCATACCATTGCATACCAATACCAATACCATTGCATACCATTCAATGGAAATGGTATGCATTGAAAACGATATGCATACCAAAACCCTAGTTCTGTAGATACTCCAACAAATGATTTTTCGGTCAACAGAATGATAACTTAGGAGCCCCACTAGATGAAAATCGATGCTCTTAATCCAATGCAACTGATGGTTCGTGCATCTGAGTCCCGGTTTGAGTTTTATCGCGAGTTGCAACTCACCTCCACAAGTCATTTAGGGACATGTGGTCAATTTGGTCCATGGCATAAAATCCAAACCGAGTAGCATAACGGACTTATGTAATCTCCCACAAGTCTGTTTGGCTAAGGTCCAAATGACTACACTAGCCAAAAAGACCCAACACATTGTTCTTGAAAATTGACCTCCTCTTTAGAAATTGCACTATGCCTCATTGACCAAAACCCTTGTATTGGAGATACTCCAACAAATGGTTTTCCTCTTAACAGAATGATAGTGTAGGATCCCCAATAATTGAAACTCGGTGCTATGCATCCAATGCAACTGAGGGTTCGTGCATCCAAGTCCCGGTTTGAGTTTTCGCGATAGTTGAAACTCGCCTCCTAAATCCATTCAAGAACATGTGGCCAATTTTGTTCGGGGGAATAAAATCCAAACCAATCAGCATAAAGGAGTTTCGCAAGCTCCCGCAAGTATGTTTGACCAAGGCCCATGCGACTACACTAGCAAAAAATGCCCGACAGAGTGTTCTTGAAAATCAACCTCATCTTCAGAAATTGCACTATGCCTCATTGACCAAAACCCTAGTGTCGGAGATACTCCAACAAATGGTTTTTTATTCAATGAAATGATAGCGTAGGGGGCCCGCTAGCTGAAACTCAGTGCTCTTAATCCAATGCAATTGACGGTTCGTGCATCTGAGTCTCGGTTTGAGTTTTATCGCGAGTTGCAACTCGCCTCCTCAAGCCATTTAGGGACATGTGGTCAATTTGATCTAGGGGCATAAAATCCAAACCAAGTAGTATAAAAAACTTTTGAAATCTCCTGCAAGTCAATTTGGCCAAGGCCCACATGACTACACTAGTGAAAAACACCCGACACAGTTTTCTTGAAAATCAACCTCCTCTTCAAAAATTGCACTATGCCTAACGGACTTTCGTAAGCATAACGGACTTGAAAATTGGCACAGTAGCATAACGAAATTTTGTAAGCTCCCACAAGTCTGTTTGAACAAGGCCCACACGACTACACTATCCAAAAAGGCCTGACACAATGTTCTTGAAAATTGACCTCCTCTTCAGAAATTACACTATACCTCATTAACCAAAACCCTAGTGTTGGAGATACTCCAACAAATGATTTTATGGTAGACATAATGATAATTTAAGAGCCCTAATAGATTAAAACCGGTGCTCTGGATCCAATGCAACTGACGGTATGTGCAACTAATTCTTGGTTTGAGTTTTATCGATAGTTGAAACTCGCCTCCTCAAGTCATTCAAGGACATGTGGCCAATTTGGTTCGGGGGCATAAAATCAAAACCGAGCAGCATAATGGAGTTTTGTAAGCTCCCACAAGTATGTTTGGCCAAGGCTCATGTGACTACACTAGAAAAAAATGCTTGACAAAGTGTTCTTGAAAATCGATCTCATCTTCAAAAATTGCACTATGCCTCATTGACCAAAACCCTAGTGACGAAGATACTCCAACAAATGGATTTTCAGCTGACAGAATGATAGCTTAGGGGCCCCACCCCACTAGATGAAATCCAGTGCTCTTAATCTAATGAAACTGATGTTTTGTGCATCTGAGTGTCGGTTTGAGTTTTATCGTGAGTTGCAACTCACTTCCTCAAGCCATTTAGGGACATGTGGTCAATTTGGCCCGGGGGCATAAAATCCAAACCGAGTAGCATATAATACTTTTGTAAGCTCCTGCAAGTGTATTTGGCCAAGGCCCACATGACTACACTAGCCAAAAAGACCCGACATAGTTTTTTTTTAAATTGACCTCCTCTTCAGATATTGCACTATGGGTCATTGACCAAAATCCTAGTGTTGGAGATACTCCAACAAATTGTTTTCTAGTCGATGGAATGATAGCATAGGAGCTCCAATAGATGAAACCTAGTGCTTCGGATCCAATGCAACTGACAATTCATACATCCAAGTCTCGGTTTGAGTTTTATCGATAGTTGCAACTCACCTCCTCAAGCCATTCAAGGACATGTGGCCAATTTGGTCTGAGGGCACAAAATCCAAACCGAGAAGCATGATGTTGTTCTATAAGCTCCCGCATGTATGTTTGGACAAGGCCCATGTGACTACACTAGAAAAAAATGCTCGACAAAGTGTTCTATAAAATCGACCTCATCTTTAGAAATTGCATTGTGCCTCATTGACCAAAACCCTAGTTCCGGAGATACTCCAACAAATGGTTTTTCGATCGACGGAATGATAGTGTAGTGGCCCCACTAGATGAAAATCAGTGCTCTTAATCAAATGTAACTGATGGTTCGTGCATCTGAGTCTCGGTTTGAGTTTTATCGTGAGTTGCAACTCGCCTCCTCAAGCCACTTAGGGACATGTGGTCAATTTGATATGGGGGCATAAAATCCAAACCGAGTAGTATAATAGACTTTCATAAACTCTCGCAAGTCAATTTGGCCAAGGCCCACATGAATACACTAGCCAAAAACACCCGATATAGTTTTCTTGAAAACCAACCTCCTCTTCAGAAACTACATTATGCCTCATTGACCAAAACCCTAGTGTTGGAGATACTCCAACAAATGGTTTTCCAGTCAACATAATGATAGTGTAGGAAACCCAATAGTTGAAACCCAGTGCTATGGATCCAATGCAATGGATGGTTCATGCATCTGAATCCCATTTTGAGTTTTATTGATATTTGCAACTTTCCTCCTCAAGTCATTCAAGGACATGTGGCTAATTTGGTCCGGGGGCATAAAATCCAAACCAAGCATCATAACTGAGTTTCCTAAGCTCCTGCAAGTCTGTTTGGCCAAGGCCCATGCGGATACACTAGAAACAAATGCCCGATGCTGTGTTCTTGAAAATCGGCCTCATCTTTAGAAATTGCACTATGCCTCATTGACCAAAACCCTAGTGCCAGAGATACTCCAACAAATGGTTTTTCGGTCGACGAAATGATAGCATAGGGGCCCCACTAACTGAAAACTAGTGCTCTTAATCCAATGCAACTGATTTTTCATGCATCGGAGTCCCGATTTGAGTTTTATCACGAGTTTCAACTCTCCTCCACAATCCATGTAGGGACATGTGGTCAATTTGGTCCATGGGAATAAAACCCAAACCGAGTATCATAATGGACTTACATAATCTCCCACAAGTATATTTGGCTAAGGTCCACCCGACAACACTAGCCAAAAAGACCCAACACATTGTTCTTGAAAATTGACCTCCTCTTTAGAAATTGCACTATGACTCATTCACCAAAACCCTAGTGTTGGAGATACTCCAACAATGGTTTTATGGTCGACAGAATGATAACGTAGCAGCCCCAATAGCTAAAACTCAGTTCTCTGCATCCAATGCAATTGAGGGTTCATGCATCCAAGTCCTGGTTTGAGTTTTATCGATATCTGCAACTCACCTCCTCAAGTCGTTCAAGGACATGTGGCCAATTTCGTTCGGGGGCATAAAATCCAAACCGAGAAGCATAATGGAGTTTCGCAAGCTCCCGCAAGTCTGTTTGGCCAAGGTCCATGTAACTACACTAGCAAAAGATGTTCGACAGAGTGTTCTTGAAAATCGACCTCATCTTCAGAAATTGTACTATGCCTCATTGACCAAAACCCTAGTTCCGGAGATACTCCAACAAATGGTTTTTCGATCGACAGAATGATAGCGTAGAGGCCCCACTAGTTGAAACTCAGTGCTCTTAATCCAATGCAACTGACAGTTCATGCATCTAAATCTCGGTTTGAGTTTTATCATGAGTTTCAACTCACCTCCTCAAGACATTTAGGGACATGTGGTCAATTTGATCTAGGGGCATAAAATCCAAACCGAGTAGTATAACAAACTTCTATAAGCTCCCACAAGTCAATTTAGCCAAGGTCCACATGACTACACTAGCCAAAAACACCTGACACGGTTTTCTTGAAAATCAACCTCATCTTCAGAAATTGCACTATGCATAACGGACTTATGTAAGCATAACGGACTTGAAAATCGACAAAGTAGCATAACAGACTTCTGTAAGCTCCCAAAAGTATGTTTGACCAAGGCCCACATGACTACACTATCCAAAAATACCCGACACAATGTTCTTGAAAATTGACCTCCTCTTTAGAAATTGTACTATGCCCCATTGACCAAAACCATAGTGCTGGAGATACTCCAACAAATGATTTTTCGGTAGATAGAATGATAGCAAAGAGCCCTAATAGCTAAAACCCAATGCTCCAAATCCAATGAAATTGACAGTACGTGCAACTGATTATGGGTTTGAGTTTTATCGATAGTTGCAACTCGCCTCCTCAAGCCATTCAAGGACATGTGGCCAATTTGGTTCGAGGGCATAAAATCGAAACCGAGCAGCATAATAGATTTTTGTAAGCTCCCACAAGTATGTTTGGCCAAGGCCCATGCGAATACACTAGAAAAAAATGCCCGACAAAGTGTTCTTGAAAATCGAGCTCATCTTCAAAAATTGCACTATACCTCATTGACCAAAACCCTAGTGACAGAGATACTCCAACAAATGGATTTTTGGTCGACGAAATGATAGCTTAGGGGCCCCACTAGCTAAAATCTAGTGCTCTTAATACAATGCAACTGACGGTTTGTGCATTTGAGTCCCAGTTTGAGTTTTATCACGAGTTGCAACTCGCCTCCTCAAGGCATTTAGGGACATGTGGACAATTTGGTCTGGGGGCATAAAATCCAAACCGAGTAGCATAACAGACTTCTGTAATCTCCCAAAAGTCTATTTGGCCAAGGCCCACATGACTACACTAGCCAAAAATACATGACACGTTGTTCTTTAAAATCGACCTCCTCTTCAGAAATTGCATTATGCCTCATTGACCAAAATCCTAGTGTTGGAGATACTCCAACAAATTGTTTTTTGGTCGATGGAATGATAGCGTAGGAACCCCAATAGCTAAAACCTAGTGCTTTGGATCCAATGCAACTGATGTTTCATTCATCTGAGTCCCATTTTGATTTTTATCGATATTTGCAACTCACATGATCAAGTCATTCAAGGACATGTGGCCAATTTGGTCTGAGGGCATAAAATCCAAACCGAGCAGCATAATGTTTTTATGTAAGCTCCTGAATGTATGTTTGGCCAAGGCCCATGAGACTACACTAGAAAAAAATGCTCGATGGAGTGTTCTAGAAAATTGACCTCATCTTCATTAATTTCACTATGCCTCATTGACCAAAACCCTAGTGTCGGAGATACTCCAACAAATGGTTTTTCAGTAGACGGAATGATAGTGTAGGGGCCCCACTAGCTGAAAATCGGTGCTCTTAATACAATGCAATTAACGATTCATGCATCTAAGTCCCGGTTTGAGTTTTATCATGAGTTGCAACTTGCCTCCTCAAGTTGTTTAGGGACATGTGGTCAATTTGATTTCGGGCATAAAATCCAAACCGAGTAGTATAATAGACTTTCGTAAGCTCTTGCAAGTCAATTTGGCCAAGGCCCACATGACTACACTATCCAAAAACAACTGAAACAGTTTTCTTGAAAATTGACCTCCTCTTCAGAAATTGCACTATGCCTCATTGACCAAAACCCTAGTGTTGGAGATACTCCAACAAATGGTTTTTTGATCGACAGAATGATAGTGTAGGAGACCCAATAGCTGAAACCCAGTGTTGTGGATCCAATGCAATAGACAGTTCATGCATCCGAGTCTCAGTTTGATTTTTATTGATAGTTGAAACTCGTCTCCTCAAGCCATTCAAGGACATGTGGCCAATTTGTTATGGGGGCATAAAATCCAAACCGAGTAGCATAATGGAGTTTTGTAAGCCCTCGCAAGTCTGTTTGGCCAAGGACCATGCGACTACTTTAGAAAAAAATGCCCTACAGAGTGTTCTTGAAAATCTACCTCATCTTCAGAAATTGCACTATGCCTCATTGACCAAAACCCTAGTGCTGAAGATACTCCAACAAATGATTTTTTGGTCAACGAAATGATAGCGTAGGGGCCCCACTAGCTGAAAATCGGTGCTCTTATTCCAATGCAACTGATGGTTCATGTATATGAGTCTCGGTTTGAGTTTTATCGCAAGTTGCAACTCACCTCCATAATTCATTTAGGGACATCTGGTCAATTTGGTCCATGGGCGTAAAATCCAAACCAAGTAGCATAACAGACTTACGTAATCTCCCACAAGTCTGTTTGTCTAAGGTCCACACGACTACACTAGCTAAAAACACCCAAAACATTGTTCTTGAAAATTGACCTCCTCTTTAGAAATTACACTATGCCTCATTGACCAAAACCCTAATGTTGGAGATACTCCAACAAATGTTTTTTCGGTCGATAGAATGATAGTGTAGGAGCCCCAATAGCTGAAACTCGGTGCTCCGCATCCAATGCAATTGAGCGTTCATGCATCCAAGTCTCGGTTAGAGTTTTATTAATAGTTGCAACTCGCCTCCTCAAGCCATTCAAGGACATGTGGCCAATTTCGTTTGGGGGTTTAAAATCCAAACCAAGTAGCGTAATGGAGTTTCGCAAGCTCCCAAAATTCAATTTGGCCAAGGCCCATGCGACTACACTAGAAATAAATGCTCGACGGAGTGTTCTTGAAAATCGACCTCATCTTTAGAAATTGTACTATGCCTCATTGACCAAAACCCTAGTGTCAGAGATACTGTAACAAATGTTTTTTCAGTCAACAAAATGATAGTGTAGGGGCCCCACTAGCTGAATCCCAGTGCTCTTAATCCAATGCAACTGACTGTTCATGCATCTGAGTCCTGGTTTGATTTTTATAACGAGTTGCAACTCACCTCCTCAAGCCATTTACGGACATGTGGTCAATTTGTTCTGGGGAATAAAATCCAAATCGAGTAGCATTACGGACTTTTGTAAGCTCCTACAAATCTATTTGGCCAAGGCCCACATGACTACACTAGCAAAAAAGACCTAACATAGTGTTTTTGAAAATCGACCTCCTCTTCAGAAATTGCACTATGCATCATTGACCAAAACCCTAGTGTTGGAGATACTCCAACAAAAAAAAAATTGGTCAACGGAATGATAGCGTATGAGCCCCAATAGTTGAAACTAGGTACTTAGGATCCAATGCAACTAACGGTTCATGCATCTAAGTCCTATTTTGAGTTTTATCGATAGTTTCAACTCACCTCCTCAAGCCATTGCAGACCAATACCAATGACATTGCATACCAATACCAATACGTAGTGAAGTGTTAGAATTCTTAGTGAAATCCAAATTGTCTAGGAATAAAACCCAACTCAATCTCCATGGTTAGTGATATGTCTACATGTGCAAATTTATTGACTCTAGAACAAGGTAAGAAAACCCATGGCTAGGCAATAAAAAATGGATTCGAAAATAATATTATTATGGGCAATGTCTTCTAGAAATAGAATACAATCATTGTTATTTGCAATAGAATTAGTAAACCCTTGTTGGGAATTAAATGGACTTACTCCAAAGGAGTTACTCCATGGTGACTTGGAGAGGTTCCTCAACTTGTTAATGGCATGAGCCTTGTTGGGAACCAAATTCAAGATTCCAAAACCATAATCAAAATCCTCTTCAGTATATCCGATCTAAACTAATACTCATGGAATATAGCATCCATGGTTGTGCAATAATAAGTTCATTTTTGTTATGGAATTTCACTTTGGAACAAGACAAGAAGTTCATGTGGGGATTTTAGAATTTCCCATTGATTGTTCAAAGGAATGCCTAAATGGTATGTTGGGTCATGGAATGCAATCATTGTTGGTTATTACTAGATTCATGATTCCCATGAAGCCTTGACATTCTTAAATTGGAATTCAATCATTGGGTCCCCGTGACATCTTGACATTATTCAACAAAATGAAAGTCTTGGGAAGAAAACCTATCGTAATAATATTGTCCAGTGTTCTACCTACATGTGTAGATTTATTGGCTCTAGAATAAGGTAAGTAGGTTGATGCAATTCAATCATTGCTAGTTATTCCCATGCCAGGAATCCCCAAGAAGCTTTGATATTCCTCAATGAAATGCAAGTTGTCCTAGGCATAAACCCAACTTAATTGTCGCTAGTGTTCTACCTACATGTGTAAATTTATTGTGTCTAGAATGAGGTAAATTGATCCATGGTTATACAATAACAATTGGATTTAAATGTAATGTTTTTGTGGGTAGTGATCTTGTATAAATGCAATGCAATAATTAATAATTATTATAGAATTAGTAAACCATTATTAGGATTGATATGTAGCAATCACTTAATCCATGTGGACTTGGTGAGGTTCCTCGACTCATCATTGACATGATTCATGCTAACAACCAAATGTAAGATTTAACACTATAATCAAAACTCTTTACACTATATCTGATCTAAATTAATATTGATGGAATCTTACATCCATGGTTATGCTATAACATTTGTATTTGGTTACGTAATTTGGCTTTGGAACAAGGTAATAAGTTCATGTGGGGATTTTAGCATTGCCCACTAATTGTTCACAAGATGCCTAAATGGGATGTTGGGTCATGGAATGCAATCATTGCAAGTTATTCCCAGATTGGAAATCCCTATTAAGACTTAACATTCTTCAATTGCAATGGAATCATTGGGTCCCAAATCCTTGACATTCTTCAACGAAATGCATGTACTAGGATAAAACCCAACTCAATCATCATGGTTAGTGTTCTATTGCATATTTATTGGCCTTGGAACCAAATAAGTCAATCCTTGGAATGAAATCATTATTGTCACCATCCCCATGAAGCCTTAACATTATTCAACAAAATGTAAGTTTTCATGGGCATAAAACCCAACTCAAACATTGTGGTCAATTTTTTGTCTACATGTGCATATTTATTGGCTCTAGACCAAGGTAAGTAGATATATGGTTATGCAATGCAAATTGGATTTGCATTTAATATTATTGTGGGAAATCGTAATGTAGAAATGTAATTCAATCATTTTCGGTTGTGATAGAATTAATAAACACTTATTAAAAACGAAATGTGGAAAATACTTAGTCAGTAATTTGGTGAGGGTTCCTAGACATGTCAATGACATGATCCTTTCTATAAACCAAATACAAGGTTCCAAAATAAGAATAAAAATTGTTATACTATATATTATCTAAATTGATAGTCATGGAATCTTACATCCATGGTTAAGAAATATGAAGTGCATTTATTATGGAATTTGGCTCTAGAAAAAAATAAGAAGTGCATGTGGGGGTTTAGCATTTCCCACTAATTGTTCAAAATAATACCTAAACAAGATTTTTTGGTAATCATTATTGTTTATTCACATATTGTCCATCATCGTGAAGCCTTATCATTATTTGATTGGAATGCAATCATTAGGTCCCCATGAAGCCTTGATATTCTTCAAAAAAACACAAGTCCTAGGCATAAAATCCAACTCAATCACCATGGTTGTTGTTCTATCTACATGTGCATATTTATTAGCTCTGGAAAAAGGTAAGCACATCCAAGGAATGAAAACATTGTTGGTTATTCCTAGACTCACAATTCCCATGAAATCACAACATTATTCAATGAAATGTAGGTTATGCTAAGAATAAAACCCAACTCAATCACCGTGGTTAGTGTGATGCCCACATTTCTGGATTAATTAGCTCTGGAAAAAGGTAATTAGATACATGGTTATCCAATAAAATAGGATTTGAATTTAATGTTGTTGTCAGAAATGGTCTTATAGAAATGTAAATCAATTATTGTTGGTTCGGATACATTAGTAAACCATTGTTTGGAATTAAATGTAGCAAGCACTTACTCCATGGTGACTTGGTGAGGTTCCTCAAATTGTCAATGACATGAGCCTTGCTAAGAACCAAATAAAAGAATCCAACACCATAATCAAACATAATGCATGCAACATCTTGCATCCATGGTTATTCCCTTTACATACAACAAAATAAATGTATGACTCTAGAATAGAGGAGAGTCAAGGTGGCATCCAAATTCTAATTGTCAAGCAGAATGAGCATTTAGAGAAAACATGGATAAGCATTAATTCATAATGTTATGAATTCTATCAAAGGTTATCCTTTTGAAAAGTGAATAATGTTATGAATTTTATCAACAAAGATCCTTTAGAGCCATGGTTATGGAATAAAAATTAGATTTGAATGTAATGTTGTCATGGAATTGACATTTGTTTTTAAATACCTGCAATGTCGTCGGTATTGCCATGATTTACTACGTCGGTCTTATGACGCCTAGAGACGTCGCTCCCATGGAAATCATGTCGGAGATGATCTTCTTACCATCGATGTTTCCACTATTTCCTACGTCGGTCTTACGACGCCTGGAGACGTCGCTCCCATGGAAAGCATGTTGGAGATGATCCTCTTACTGTCATATTGCCATGACTTCCTTGGTCAGTCTTATGATGCCTGGAGATGTCGCTCCCATAGAAAGCATGTCGGAGATGATCCTCTTACCATCGGTGGTGATACGTTCCCCTATGTCAGTCTTACGATGCCTAGAGATGTCACTCCCATAGAAAACACGTAGTGGAGACTGACGAAATGGGACGTTGAAATTCCGATGTCTATGACGTCATTGTAGCGATGGCTATATGGGGTTTGGACATTCAAATCCGAGATGACACATGTTCACATGAAACTTCACAATAGAGACGATAGCTATGGCGTTAGAAAAGCTACGTCATGTGAAACGACATTTGAGGGGCTCCGTTGTTTGTCATTCTCTTGACAATATAAAGTGGCAATTGCATTGAACGCGTTGTCAGAATTTAACCCAAATGTACTAGTGTCACTAAGTTGGATTTGCGTAGTGTATATCATCAAATCAAAGTCATAGAAAAGGATGCATGGAAAACTTCCTTTAAAACCAAAAAAGGATTGCTTGAGTGGTTGGTTATGTCATTTGGGCTTTGTAATGCTCCGACAAATTTCATGTGTGTGATGAATGATGTATTCATGCCTTTCATAGATGACTTTGTGATTGTATATTTAGATGACATTCTTGTCTTTAGTGGAACATGGGATGAGCATGTGAGGCATGTAAAGCAAGTATTGGATACTTTGCAAAGGGAAAAGTTGTATGTAAAATTGTATAAATGTGAATTTGGCAAGACTGCACTTGTATACTTAGCTCATATTGTAGGAGGAGGACAATTGAAAATTGACCCTTCCAAAATTGATGTAATTGTAATTGGCTTGAGCCAAAAAGTGTAACCGAAGTTCGAAGCTTCTCAGGTGAATTTGAGTATTGGAGGAGATTCATTCCCAACTTCTCCTTCATAGAAGCTCCTCTGCATGCCTTAACCAGTGTGAAGAACACTTTTTAGTGGGAAGGAACGCAACAAAAATCTTTTGACACTTTGAATGGAAAGATCAGTACCGCACCACTATTAGCACTGTTGAATATTCAACAGCCTTTTGAGATCGAGACAAATTCCAGTGGATATGCCATGGGTGCAGTACTAATGCAATATCGTAAGCCTATCTATTACCATTATAAAAAATTTAACCAAGTTGTTGTTAACTATCCTACATATGATAAAGAGTTGTATGCATTAGTCCAGAGTGTTAATAAATGGAAGAATTACTTGTTAGGGAAGGAAACCATTATACATACATATCACCAACCCTTATAGTATCTTCAAGCACAAACCAAATTGCAACAATCTCGGCACTACATGTGGATGAGTTTTCTACAACAGTTTCACTTGGTAATCAAGTACAAAAAGGGTAAAAGTAACAAGGTAGATGATATTCTTTATAGACCTCCTATTGTTGCTTCTATTAGTTTGAATAATGCTTCTTTATCTCATGATAGCTATATAGAACAATATGCCATCGATGAATATTTTAAAGAAGTACATACAAAGCTAACCCTTGGTGCACATGTAGAGGACTATTGTCTGCAGGGAAAGTTACTTTAACATATTGGAAAGCTATGTATTCCTACAAGTGAACGAGTCCATGTAATATGAGAAGCTCATACTTCTGTTTTGTCTGGGCATTTTGGGGTAGGAAACATTATGGCTCATTTACAGAGGTTTCGTTGCTGGCCTCAAATGAAAGCAATTGTAACTAAATATCTAAAGGGGTGTGTGATGTGTTCTACTTGTAAGCCCACTAATAGAAAACTGGGGCTATACTCACCACTTCCTATTCCATCCCATCCATGGGAAAGTATATCCATGGATTTTTTAGGGGGTTTACCCATGACCAAAGGGGGTCATTATTATTTGTATGTTGTAGTGGATAGGTTCAGTAAGATGTGTATCTTGATGCCTTGTAAAAAGAAAATCATTGTTGAGAAGACTACTAATCTCTTATTTCAACATGTTTGGGTTCACTTTGGATTACCCACATCTATTGTGTCGGATCGAGACACTCGATTCCAAGGGGAATTTTGGACTAGCTTGTGGAGAATGATGGACACCAAATTGAAGAGGAGCATTTATTTCCATCCACAGACCGACAAAAAGATAAAGGTGGTAAACCGAACAATGGTAATTTTTCTTTGAGGCTACTACATCAAGCATCCCAAGGTATGGGACGAACATATACCCTATGTACAACATGCATACAATTGGGCTTTACATTCCTCCAGTCATAGTTCACCTTTTGATACATGTTTTGGGTACCTACCAAAGGTCCCTTTGGACTTGATGTATGAGAGAGATGTCGATTTAAATGAAGATCGAACAGAGTACAAAGACCATAAGTTCATCCAAAGGATTCAACAAATACACTAGGCAGTAAGGGAACAGTTGGAGAAAATTCAAGCACAGTATAAATCTCGGCATGAAAAGCACAGGGTTGATCATCATTTCTAGGTTGGGGACCAGGTATGGCTTCACATCAGCAAGGATAGATTGAAGGGTGAAGGAAAGAAACTCAATCCCATTCATTATGGACCCTTCACTATATTGGAGACAAACAATACCAATGCTTTTCATATGGATCTTCCACCTTATATGAAGATTTAATCAGTTGTGAACGCTGAGAACTTGAAACATTTTGAGCCTCCCATGATCATGGATCAAGATGAGGAAGTTTCAATACCATCATTTGATGAGTTTCCACCTGAGTACTTGGATGAGCTATAGGAAGATATCATCCTAGACAAGATAACGAGGACTTCATGCAGGGGTGATGTTGATTATCTTTGAGTGGGATTAAAAGCCACCCATCCGAGCAAGGAAAAGTGGATCGAGAAGGACAAAGTGAGGGAACTCTTCCCTCACTTACCATTTTATTGATGAAATATTTTAGTGGTCCAAAAATCTCTCAATGGGAAGGCATGATCCAAAAAGGATCCAGAGAAGGCTAAGAATAAATCAAAACTCACAGAGGCAACTCAAAATGCTCAGAATGGCTTCAACAAATAGAGAAAGGGAAAAAATTCATAGTTCCCAAAACTTGGTGAAAATGGCATGATCGCGAAGAGCGCATCAAAATATTTCTAACAACACAAACGGATCATCAAACAGAGTTACGATTTGAAAGATATTTGCAGTCAAAGTTATGGTCAAACAGGGCCAGTCAGCAAGGGACACATCATCTCCATACTACTAACGTCAACATGATGTCAATAGCTAACATGACAGGTTGATTTCATCGTATGGGTTGTTGATGTGGGAATGCCACGTGGTAGCACCACAGGCTACCACGTGTCACCCGTCATTGGCCTTTTCAGGAGTCCACGTGGGCCAATAGGAAAGTTCCACGTGGCACCCCTAGGAGACGTCACGTGGCACCATCTAGGAAGAACCACGTGTCCCATACAATTGATTGGGCATGATATCATCATTCAGGTGGACCAATCATAATATGCAACGTGGCCCAATCAGCGAGTGACATGTGTCATCCCTGAAACGTCCAAGGAAAACCCATATCCAAACAATCAAAAAAATATATTGGTGGGACCCCACCAAATCTAGCATAGGTCCACCATATCTGGTGACAACTTCCATATCTAGAAGCTGCTAACCAAGTCTGGCGGAATTTATAACAATAGAACTAAAATGGGAGCCTGTGGGGTTTGACCCCGAGACCTCCCCATAACTAGCGCCCTAACTTTAGCGCCATAGCCAATCCGCCTAAATCGTCCCATTGAAATATTCATCTGCCAAATATATATTAAAGATGAGTTTTCACCAACCTTTGGAGGGGAGAGGCATGTCCGTACATCCGTAGGCACAGATTTCAATACAAATGATGTCATTGTTGTAGGTTGCAACGGGCATGGAAACCGAGACATAATTTCTCTTGGGCCTAGGAGTTCTAGAGTCATATTGGAGCATGGAGACATTCATTTTTGGGTAGTTCAATGCCACAAATCCAATGGTGATTTTTTTTTTTATCTGAGAATTATTTTTGCAGCTTGATTTCAGAATGAGGTATATTCATGTATTTGTCAAATTCTTTTGTTGAGTTAATAAAAGAGCCTACCCATTTTAGAGCAGGACCCGAAGATGTAGTCCACCAGGGATGAACTCTGTTATCTATTTTTGTGTTCAGATTTGATGATTATGTCTCTTCATTTCTAAGTTTTCCCTTATTTAATGGTGCATTTTAATTTATGCTCATTTAATACAATTCTTTATAATTCAAAATGAAAAGATCTTGTATCACTCATCCAACTGTACAAGCTTTGACCTGCTTCCTTGTCCAATGGACCCTAGGATTAATCTGGAATAGACCCACACAATCTTCATTTATGGAATTTGATCACATTTTTAATAGGACCTTTTACATAACAGTTTATCCTTGAGTGTTTATCCACTCATCAACAACAACCTGTTGTTAAAACTCACTCCCTTTATTTCCAAGTGGTTGCACTTCCAAAAGTGCCTTTACATCACTACATAGGTATCATAATGATCCTATGCAATCTTGTTTACAAAAAAATCACTTCTAGCATATATTTCTACCATGTTGGCCTCTGTATTACCTTTCTAGCAACTATACTTGTGCCTTGTTCCGATTCCCAAGCTCAAAGTTATGGCTTCTTGAAATTCCCATTTATGCTCAATTATGTACTTCAAGTCCACCAGTCACCTTCCTTCTAATACCTTGAGAATTTATCTACCTCAAAACTAAATTATAAGTTGATATCTGGATTCTCCTTTCCAATATATTTCCAATGACTACTTTCTTTCTCAATTATGAGCACTAATCAGAAAATTATAGTCAATTGAGTATTGTCTATTTACCCCTTTTGTGCACCTTTCTCCCTGGTGCAAATAATTTCAAACACCCACTTTTTCCACTTACATAGGTAGATCTATCAGGAACCAAGGAAAATTTTCTATGTGACATAGAAAATAATGCTAACACTAACTTCACTGCAACTCTCATATTGTCAAACCGATGCTCTAGTCAAAATTTGCAACAATTTGGAAATGACAACTTTGTATATTTTCACTTTCCCCTGACTTAGAAATAATGTATTTTTTCCCTTATTGAGCATGTCCACGCCAATCCATTTTGAATTTTACCAAGAGTCCAAAAATATATCCCCATACCTGCATTTTGAGCTATTTATCAAAATTTCACCTTTAACTGGGCTCCGAGTTTATAGTTGTGGTATGTAGAAGTTTAGACTGTTTTCTCATTTTTATCCCTCTAAGATACATGTGTCTTGTCTTCCATCATGTACAATTTTAGGTACCTAGATTCCAAATA
>ML797388.1:11406-40078 GCA_009831015.1 Picea engelmannii
CACCAATCGCGTTGTGAATGGCATCATTCGTGTTGTTTCTTAAAGAAAAACGATTGGTAACTTCTGCTGCTAGTCATGGTCGTGGCTAAGGCGTGCGTTTTTATCAGCAAAGATCCAGTGTTGTTTCAGCATAGTTTCCAGCACTATGTTTCAGCCCATCGCTATGTTTCAGCATATGTATCAACACTGTGTTTCAACAACTGTTCCAGCCCTATGTTTCAGCATATGTAACATTACTGTGTTTCGGCTGTTACAGCACTGTGTTTCAGCATAAGTTCCAGCTCTGTTTCAGCATTGTGTTTCTGCATCTGTGATTCAGCTTCTGTGTTCCAGCATTTGTGTTCCAGCACCTGTGTTCCAGCATTTGTGTTTCAGCATCTCTGTTCCATCATTTGTGTTTCAGCATCTGTGTTCCAGCATTTGTGTTCCAGCATCTGTGTTCTAGCTTCTATGTTCCAGCATCTCTTGTGCGCGCTCCATAACCAACCGATTGCCATCAATGACAACCTTGACCGTCTGCGTCATCTCTGCTATAGCCATATTTCCAACAGGATCCACTTCTAGATCCTATTTGGGCTCAGGTTTTTCTCTCTAACGTCGATTCATTAGACTTAGTCTTGCCTTCTGACGAAGTTGTAATAGAAGCAATGACTAGTCCGGACAAACCTTGGGAAGATCTTCATCACAGATCATATTTCCTCCCAGAGTTAAGCCACATCAAAGCAGGGGAATTCACTGTTACCATGACGGGAGATCAGCGATGTCCTATTAATCTCTTAGCTACACAGGCAATTTATGCCAAGGGTAATATGGTGACTATCACTGAAACTATACCCATCAACATCTCCCAAAACCCTGGCGTCATGGAAAATGTCTTCGTCGGAGCAGATTTCTCCCCTGAAGAGATTCAAATTTACACGGATCTTTTCAAAGAATTCCGCGATGTTTTTTCCTGGTCTTATGAGGAAATGCCAGGTATCGATCCGAAAATAGTTGAACATGAAATCACAACATATCCTAATGCCAAGCCTGTTCGACAAAAACTTCATCTAGTCAATCCTAAGAAAGCAGCAGCCATCAAGATTGAGGTTGAGAAATTGCTCAAGGCAGGTTTCATTTATCCTATTCATTTGATTCAATGGGTGTCAAACCCCGTACCGGTCAATAAAAAACAAGGCACGATTTGTGTATGTACTGATTTCCGTGATTTGAACAAGGCATGTCCCAAAGATAATTTTCCAACACCATTCATTGATCATATCATTGATGAATGTGCTGGTTGTGAAGCCTTTTCGTTCATGGATGGTTTTTCGGGATATAATCAAATCCAAATCAAACCTGAAGACCAACACAAAACGGCATTCATTTGTCTGTGGGGTACATTCGCATATCGTAAGATGCCTTTTGGCCTTAAAAATGCTGGAGCCACATTCCAGCGGGCCATGTATTTTTCGTTTCATGACCTCAAGCATATAGTCGAGCCCTATCTAGATGATTTAGCATCACACTCTCACAAGCGAACGGATCATCCCACGCACCTTAGACTAATCTTCAAACGCTGTCGCTACTTCAGGATTCGCTTGAATCCAAACAAGTGCAGCTTCTGCGTAACGTCAGGACGTTTGTTAGGTTTCATCGTATCAACAACAAGGATCATGGTCGATCCTCTTAAGGTGGAGGCAATAATCCAGTTGCCCCCCCCACGCACAATCTTACAACTTCAGAGTCTACAAGTCAAGGCGAACTTCTTATGATGCTTCATCGCCAACTATGCCGAAATCACCAAGGGCTTTATGCGTTTACTAAAGAAAGACATTCCTTTTTTCTGGGACGAACCCGCTCAGCGCTCTTTCAACGCATTAAAACACGCCCTCACAACTGCACCTCTGCTACGACCACCTAACTATAACAAATATTTCTTATTATATCTGGCTGTTGCAGAGTCAACTATAGGCATGGTTTTAGTTCAGGAAGATGATTTGTTTTCCGAATACGTGATCTATTACCTGAGTCGAGGCCTCGTAGGACTGAAACTCAATTATTCTCATATCAAAAAACTTGTGTTGGCAGCAGTTCATGCTGTTCATCGGTTCCGTCACTATGTTCTATTTCGTAATACCACCGTCATTGCTGTCGTGAATCCATTCCAGTACATGTTGACACAGCGATTTATAGGCGGAAAAATCAATAGGTGGATAGTCATCCTCCAAGAATTTGACTTAGACTTCATTTCAGCAAAGTCCAAAAAGTCATTGGTCTTCGCAGAGCTTATTTCAGAAGTTCCGGTTGAGTCAGGTGACGTTGTGCCTGAGGAATCACCTATCCGGGGGGATATGTTTTTTATTGCATCTTCAGACCCCTGGTACGGAGATATACTTATCTATATCCAGACTTTGAAGTGCCCCACCTCTGCTTCTCATGACGAGCGTCGGCGAATACGCCATCAGGCTAAGAATTATCTCATACTCGATGATATGTTGTATCGGAGAGGTGTAGACTGCATCTTGCGTCGATGTCTCACTCATGAGGAGGCCATCATAGTGCTCAACGATTTCCACACAAGATCTTGTGGCAGTCATTTATCTGGGTTGGCAACAGCCCAAAAGATTCTATGAGCAGGTTACTTCTGGCCGACACTTATCAAAGATTGTATCGAATCGGTCAAGAAGTGTCATTTGTGCCAAATCTTCTCTCGAAAGATGAGGGCACATCTCGCTCCTATGTTTCCTGTCATCACAGTTGGTCCCTTCACTAAGTGGGGGATTGATTACACTACATGCAACCCCCCTTCAGCAAGGGGGCACTGCTATATCATCGTAGCTGTCGACTACTTCACTAAGTGGGTCGAAGCTATGCCAACGTTTAAAGATGATGGAGAGACTGTAGATCTCTTTTTATTCAACCAGATCATAGCACGGTTCGGCGTCCCGAGAGAGATTGTCACTGACCATGGTAGTCACTTTCAGAACCAAATGATGACTGAATTAACATCAAAGCTTGGGTTACGGCAGGAACATTCATCACCTTACTACCCCCAAGCCAATGGGCAGGTGGAAGCTGTAAACAAAACTCTTAATACTATTCTACAACGAACTATCAACTCAGCCAAGTCAAATTGGCATTTGATGTTATACTCGGCATTATGGGATTACCGAACATCTGTTAAGACTGCAACCAGTTTCTCACCTTTTCAACTCGTTTATAGGCTGGAGGCAGTCTTTCCCATCGAATGTCAAATCCCATCTCTGAAATTGGCAGTACAGTTATTGCCAGACACTTCTCCGCTTGAAGAACGATTAGTACACCTTGAGCAGCGTCACGATGCGGCCCTGGCCAACGAGGCTCACAAGCATAAGGTCAAGTGTCAATATGATAGGTCCGTTCGTCCTCGGATTTTCTCTAAAGGCGACCTTGTCCTGGTCTACGACCAAGACAAGGACCCCCTGGGGGCAGGAAAGTTTAAACCCATGTGGTTTGGACCCTTCATTGTAAAAGAGGTTTTAAAAAATGGCACTTATCGTTTGGTTGATTTTGAAGGGAATGCTTTGGCAGAGCCTAGAAATCGGCTCTACCTCAAGAAGTATTACTCATAGACAAGTCACTGTGGGTAACTTTTTGTAACATATGTATAGTCTTCGTACTATTACTTTTTAAGTTTCTTTTAAAGTATTATGGACGTGTCATTGATGTTATCTTTCATCAATATGGTAGATGTCAAGTGAGTCTGAGGTGTTCATTGGGTATGCAGACGGTGCTAGTCGACACACGTGGAGGCTTGCCTCCGCAGCTTGGGTAATCTTTACACCACAGGGTTAGTTGTTATCTTTCGGAGGTATATGCTTAGGTGACACCACAAATAACGTCGCCGAGTATAGTGCAGTTATTGAATTGCTTTGTGACGCCTTGTCATTGGGTATCTCTTATCTCCGGGTCTATCTCGACGATCAATTGGTTGTGTCGCATCTAAACAGAGTATACCGGGTTCATGATCCAACTTTACACCGACAATTCCTTAGGGTATGTCTCTTAGAATGCAACTTTGATTATATTACATATTTTCATGTTCCTAGGAGATTAAACCAAATTACAGATACTCTAGCTAATCAAATTTTAGATTGGCATCTTGCCCACATATAAAAGAACATGGATATAAACATGTAAATACATTTTTGCACACAGAATCCATAAGACACAAAAAAGATAAAAAACATATATAAACATCATAAAATACCCAGAGTACATAGATGGACGCAAGTGCCTCAAAAATGGGAACAATAACGAGTCACCGAGCTTATGCCCTCAAAAAATATATACAAGTAGGTGTTCGTGGTACATAAAGAGTCTAAGTTTGTTCAGGGCCTATGGGCCTTGTTATAATCATCTACAGCACGAGCTAAATTCTTAAACAATCGGACCCATGTCCGAGGTGCCCCCACAACTTGAGGCTGCATGGATGGCGGCACGTCCTCTATCTGTGCCATCGGGACTGTGTGAGTGAGCACAGTGAAGTTCCGCTCAACATGTCTAAGGACCCTCTCGGCCTCTCCAGTTGGGAGGTTCCCTACTACTGCTACTCCCCCAGCGGCGGCAACCGCGGCTTCTGGCCGTGGACGGCGCCTGTTCCATGCATAGTCGGCAGGTCGCACGGGTCCCACATCTGCATGCAACAAACGTTTACCTGTCAAATACTCTGGCATACAAAAAAAAATGATATATATAACAAAAAGACATAAAAATTACATATGCAAACAAAAAACTACAAAGGTGGAGACTTACCCATCTCCCCTCGCTCCTCACCAGGAGGCACGGGTATCTCGGGATCTCTAGAGAAATCTATCCCTGCATACGGGTAGTCCTCGATAACAGGGATCTGTCGTGACAGCCAAGAAAATAAATCATCATCGAAGGACTCAACGGTCCTTCCACCACCCTGTCGCGGCAGTAATACTGCCCATCTACACACTGCAGGGAAAGAGGCCTGATGCCCTTGTACTACAACCCGAGGACTGAAACTCGGAACTCTCTCAAAGAAGAACGAACACAAGATGGTCCCGAACCTGAAGTTCCTCTGTGTCCGCTGTCAGCAATCTGTCAATTGTCTCTTCATGCACTCAAGCAGTGTGGTACTCCAGTCAAAAATTTGTGCATTCATGCACTGGATGGCATAGTTCATCTGTGCGCGCGAAGCCTGATGCATGGTTGTTGAGCCGGTAATCTGCCCAATAAGTAACAAGATAGTCTGCAGTGCTAGGTTCGTAATCTTGCTAATGGGTACCTGGGATCCCACACGTTCGGTCCCAGACTCATAGTGCTCAGCTATCAACTCCGAGATCTTGCTCGGCCCAGCAGGAAAAGTCTGGAAGTTGACTGGTTCCCCTCTCCTTGAGAGGCCATTCAGAAAGTAAATATCCTCGGTGATGGGCACCAGTGATTGCCCCTCTAGCATAAATGCCTCTGCATCAGGATGTTAGTAGTCAATCAAGGCATTCAGTAGCCTTGGTTGTCCGTGCATAAACGGACATAGAAAGAATTTGAGTAAACCGCATTGCATTAACACGGCCACAACATTTGGATCTGCAGCAACCAACTCACTGATTGCCTCATGCTCCCTTTCCCTCCACTGGACATACATCCTGCCAACACAACAAGGTAAAGGAGGGTCAGTACTTCCTTCTAGTTTTCTTTTTCAACATAAAAGGGAGGTACATGTGGGCTGTAGAGGTGACAGTCACGTGTACACACGGGCAGACTTTACTCTGCCCTTGTGTACACGCGTCCTATCTAGAGACAGCCCACGTGTACCTAGGGACAACCTTTTTAAGGTCGACGCCCACCCAAAAAATCAACTAAATAATTAAATTGAAGTATTGAATAGATAGATAAGGGAGTTTGTACTTACTTGGTCCAAGCAGAAGTTCGTTTCGTCCACTGTAGCTCCCGGAATCACTATCTTTGGCAAAGGGAGTCTTTTGGCTCCAGAGTCAATTCCCAAATCAGCAATGGTGATAATGAGCTGTCAGCTTCTATTTATAGACTTTTTGGCCTCTTTTTGTCACTTTTTTGGCCCCCCTTATCAGTTTCTTTATACCAAAAACCATTTAGAGTGTGTTATAACCCTAAATTGCACCACACATGCTTACCTAGCATCAGGCCAACTCATATCCCTTCATTGCCAAAACATCTGCTGAGAAACCTCTTTAAAAATCCTCTTGGGAAAGGTACACGCGCCCTAACCCACTACTGCACGCGTGTGAACGCTGGAAGGCCTACTACAGCCCATGTTTACCTAACAAAGCACAAAAATAGAAAAGTTGTCGACGGGACAAAAAGCTATGGGTCAGTTAACTGAAACTCCCGGCCATGCATGGCCGAGAGTTCGTCCAAAACCCTAGCTCCTTCTAGCCTATAAAAGAAGGGGTAGGGGTACTATTTGGGGGACGAAAATTATAGCGAAGAAACTCTGCCCATTTGCCGAATCCATTTGTCCCAACCCTTTAGCCTTTCCTCAAGCCTAAGGAGAATTAATGCAAAGCAGTTGGAGGACAAAAGAAGAGGAGCCTAGGATCAGAATCAAGGAGCGGTGGCCGGTCTCGACTTCTATTGTAAGTTGATTTGTTTTGAAACTAATAAAAGAATACTTTTCCCATCCCAATGCATGAGTTATATGTGATTTGTGTAATTTATGCTTAATTTCTAACCCTCAAGTAGAAAAATAGCATGCATGCGTAGTGTTTTGTCTTGATTGCGGGTTAACTTTGGAAGGAGCAGCGCAAGTAAGCGGGCAAAGCGCAATGGAGGATCTACACCAAACATCAGTAAAAAAGGTTAGTAGTTAATTTCCATGCATGTGTCTTGAAAGAGGGGTTTAAGTTTTGGGTGGTAGGTTAAAAGGTCATTTCTTTACGGTCAAAATCTGCATGCAAATCCAACCCTAGTTTGCTAGTCCGTAGGGTATTATTTACCAACAACAGAATTGGCGACTCCACTGGGGAGATATACTCTTTAGGGTTTCTGGGTTTGGTTGAGTTTTTGGATAGTTTAAGAGATTAGATTTTCTGTTTCTTTGCCTGTCTTTTTCAGTAAGGCCTAAGCTAGCAGGGAGCCTGGTTCTTCATACCAGTTTTCCCTGACTGTTGCTTAACGACAATTTTCGGGACACACAGAGGTACACACGGCCTACAGAGGGCCTGCACGCGTGTGCCCGTGCCATAACCTTATATAGCCCACGTTTGAACGCTTGTTGTACAGGTTTCAGTAGCGTGTAGGATTCAGAAAGCTTGAGAGGCAGTCTTCCTCTTCTCTGTCAGAATTTTACATTCTCAGGGGGATTTCTGGATCCTGTCTGAGTCTTGTTGGTTCACAGTCTTGTCTCGGTTTGCTTTATTGCGTTTTGTTACTTCTTTCAATTATTTTTCTTTTTTGTTAAGAGGAAGCATCCAAGCCTTCAAGAGACCCTAGTTATTAATACCAGAGGCCTCTTCCTGGTCTGGGCTGCCTGTGTTTATTTTTGTCTGGTAGTTTATACATACAGGCAGCCTGTGCAAGTGCAGCCCGCGGGTACACGCGCTCTGTTGTAGCTCAGCACGCGTTTGCACGTGTGTTGTTTCAGTGACAGAGGCGTGCTTTGACAGGTTGTTTTTTAATCAGGGTGGGGCAGTCATCCCCTCCTGTGGTGAGAAGTGTTCCTCTCAAGTGTTTGAGCCCAGGTTTGAACAGTCAGTAGGTTAGGGCCTCTTACCCTTAGCCTGTTTTTTCTTAGTAGATAGTTGATAAGAAAAGATAAAAATTAAAAAAATTTGTTTTATGGTTTTTAGACAAGCGTAAGAGTCGGTGCTTTCTTGATTTCCATTGTGTGTCTTTGCCCTGATTCTTTGCAATCTGCACTTTAAGCCAGAATTCTGTTTTTTTTCTTGGTTTTGTGCTTGTCGGCATTTTCCCTTTGTTGCTTCATTTAGCACTTAAATAAAAAAATATATATCTCTTTTTCATTTTCTTCGTTGTTTGAAGATTGTGTTTCTGCATCAATAACTAGGAAGAAGTCTTTTGTTCATAATTTTTTGCAGTGCATTTAGAGCATAAGTAGCTCGTAGTCGAGGGAAATTCCTTTATGTTTGCTGCATGAAATCTTAGAAAAAATGAAAAGAAAAGAAGTCTTTCTTTGTGAAAAGTTGTTGATTTTTGCATTTAGTAAAAGTCTTTTGTTTCCAGCATTTTTCATTTGTTTTTGCTTTGAGTCTTTACACATCATCAGTTTCACCTTCATACCCCATGATGTAAAAAATCCCATAAAATAAACGCTAATTTAAAATCTATTAGACTTTTTGTTTGTAGGGTTCATACACTAGTTCAGGACTAGGGCCTTGGATTAGGTTGGAGAGGAAACTCTCCAAGGCCACTCAAAACCAAACATTGGAGTCTGTGATAGGGAGTGTAGAAGTCCAGTTTCGTGGAAGTTATCCGAGACCCCCCTCTAACACAGGGGATAAACACGAAGTCGCATGAGGAAAGGTAGTGGAGATAACCCCTCCAAAGCCGGACCAAGCATAGTGGAGAACACATATCGAGGATTTCTTTTGGGATTCCATCGTTTGCATTTGCCACGGGGCTTCGTGGGTCTCGAATCCGTTTGAGGTCCTCAGTTGTCTTCCGAACCATTTTCTCTCGATACCCTTGACAGGTTTCAGGCTTGATACCCTGCTCATTGTGGTCTACCCGACTTTCGACTGTACCCGCCTGGTGACTGCGGGGGTATACCACACAGGGACATACACAGGTGACTGCGGGGGTATACCACAGTACCTAGGACAGACATCGGGCCATGCTTTGCAGAGTATACCCGGAGGGTGCTTCCGTGTTCGAGTTACACTTGAACCGGTAAGTTTCTCTAGTGTTGGTTGTTGTAACTGTTCTTCAAAATAGTTAGTGTTTGCTTGACTTATCTCTTAGGGGCTTCTTTTTTAGTGTGTGTTACTGTTTGCACGTGCAAAATACCTTAGCATGTCTTGGATCTTCTCACACAGTGGAGGATCCCGAGCTCCACCGGTCACGAAGGCTTCTGGGCCTGCCGCCGGTTATACTGGAGCCACCCCCGCCACCATTGAGGCGGAAGCTAGACCAACAAGGGTCTTTCGAAGCAACCGGGTTACAAACCATTGTGCCCGAACAACTCCCGGAGGAATCAACCAAAAATATTGGTTCAGTTGAAACCCCAACCACTGATACTTGGCCATTGGTCAGTGTACCAATCCAATTTTACGAATTCCTGTCAGTGCCTCACACAGCTATGGAAACAAACGTTATTACTTCCTTTGGGAATTCTTCCATTCCCACCACTGTTGCTACCACGGGAGAAGCATCTCCTAACTTGCTGTCATCGGCCCAGGCCACCATGGTCTCGGCCGCGACTACGTCGCACAGTGGACCGACCCCATCTATCACGGCGGCCACAAATCCCTTCACACCTAGTGCAACAGGCTCTCCGTTCTCATACGGTATGCCTAGTTCGGGCACAAGTCCTGCACTCACTCACTCCACTTTACAGACTTTGGGTCTGGGGGCAGGGAGCTCTAACGCTCCTCTGCAAGGTATACTTGGGGGCATTCCTGTCCCTTTTAATGCTTTTCCTTACACTGGAGTTCACATCTCTCCTTCGTCCCCTTCGCTTGGTGGTCTGCATCAGCAGTCCGCCGGGCAGCTTGCACACATGAGTTCATTTGGAGTCGGGAGTCAAGGAACACCTGCGCAAACTCTGCTGGTAGGTTCGTCACCATTTGTTTGGAACGGGACGTTTGGTAACAACACTTTCGCATCCACTTCTTTCCCATCTGGGGGCACTCCCATTTTTGGATAGTCTACTCCGGCGCAGGGTACTATTCCTGTTCCAGGAGCACATATAGCAGGACCTTGGAACTCAGGACAAGGATCCGTTCCCTCCTCGGGAATGTCGTTTTGGGGTAATTCTTTCCACGGTCAATGGAACCCCAGACAGACTTCTATGCCTCTCCGAGTAGGACTGGCATGGGGTAATCCTTCCCAAAGTCCGTCAAACATGATGAATTCCCAACATCTTATGTCCTTTCTGGGGAATCAGCCAATGATGTCTCCACAGATGCAAAATCCTTACGCTGGTCAGGGCCATGGTTTCTACCAGAATCCGGGCCAGCAGCCAAACTTTTCCTGGCAACCTGGTGCCAGTCAAACTCCAGGACCCTTTTTCCCAGGCTATCAGTAGCAGCCCAAATTACCATTCTTGGCGACATTACACTTGCCAGATTTGACAAGGTTGTTAAATGATCATATTTGTCACAATCCACGTTGGCCTCCTATGCCAACGAAGTTGCCTTCGGACATTCCAAAGTTCGAGGCTAAGCCTAACGAAGATCCAAGTGATCACGTGACTACTTTCCATCTTTGGTGTTCATTTAACTCATTGAAATATGACTTCGTCCAGTTGCGATTGTTTCAACGCACTCTTATCGGGAGTGCCGCGAAATGGTACATCGAGCTTGATCGCTCAAGATATTATTCTTTTGGCTAACTGGCGATGGCCTTCCTTAACCATTTCCAGTTACCTGTGAGATACGACGTTGGCATAGAGCTGCTTGCCAATTTCGAACAGACGACAGCGGACCATATCTCTGATCATATCCGAGAGTGGAGACGCTGAAAGAGTCTAATCAAAGTACCAGTCCCACTAGCATTCTTTCTTGAGTGGTTCCTTAAGTATTTAGTCCCGCAATTATCCAAAGATGTCGCGACTTCAGGAGTTTTCTCCGAACAAGATGCCATCATGAGGGCTCAACAATTTGATCTCATCTATTCTCAGTCTGGTTTATTATACAACATCCTATCGGATGCACCACGATCAATACTGGATAAAAATAGACAGAGAGCTGGACCACATGCCGATGGTATTGTTGGTTCGGCACAAACCAAGCCCGCTGAT
This sequence comes from Picea engelmannii, assembly GCA_009831015.1. Lineage (NCBI taxonomy): Eukaryota > Viridiplantae > Streptophyta > Pinopsida > Pinales > Pinaceae > Picea > Picea engelmannii. The sequence goes on from ML797388.1 coordinate 22,352, forward strand.
CAATTGACAAAACAATTGCAACAATTATCTATACAACACTCAGTGGCCAGCCAGACTACTACTTTGGCTGCTCCTCCTACCCAAACATCGAAAGTACACTCTGTGCAGACGACTAACCCAAAGGCCACCCAGCAGCTTGAAGGGAAGAAAAAACAACGAAAAAAGGGTAAGGGGGATAAAAAACCCACTGATAATGCTGGCGAGGGCACCACAGAAAAGAGGAAGGTGAGGTATCCGTGCAACTTGTGTGTGGAAGACCACCCGACCCATCTATGTCCTCGACTTGCAGAGGCCCAAAAGTTTGTCACACAGCAATAGCAAGCCGTGTTGACTAATCCTTTTCAGCATGGGAAAAATTTAACTCAAGCCTCTACAAGTGTCGAAGGGGGCAGCCAGGAAACCTACCCTCCTCCAAACAACTCCTCATCCATGAACGTATATATGGTTAGGGGTGATTCTTTAATAACGACTAGAGCACATGACTATAGTAAACCAAGCGCCTCTGAGAAGGGTAAAGAAGATGAGATCCCATCTCTTCCTCTACAGATCGAGAAGACGTTGGGTGAAACAATGACATGCATTCCAAAGGGTGCATTTAAGAAAGCTTCTCACAACCCAAACGCAAGGGCCGCCCAGAATTACTCTGTGGTGGAAGATTTATCACAAACCCCTTGTGCGATGTCCTCTTTGGAGGACCTCCAAAGCTGCCCTGCTCAAAGAAAAGCCTTGTTGAATGCTTTAGGCTCTACTAAGACTTGTAACCTGGGTACCATCATGTTAGACACAACTGATTTAAAACCTCGTCTGCCTTACCATGTCGCGTTTCAGATAGTAGTGGCTCATCCCACGAAAACTTTTACACGGAATATCTTCCACACTGTGGTCGACGAGGGCGCTTCAACTTGCGTTATGTCATTAGCATGTTGGAAGGCCATTGGTCAGCCCGCTTTGTCTCCATCACCTACTCTCCTCACTGCGTTCGATGGTCGTTCTTTCCAACCACATGGCATCGTTCCTTCCTTCCCTATGCAGTTAGGAGGGAAGACCGTGTGCATTGAAGTAGAGGTAGTCGATGCTCCCCTCGACTATAACCTCTTGTTAGGTCGGAGTTGGACTTATGCTATGCAAGCTGTGGTTGCTATAGTTTTCTGAGTCTTGTTGTTTCCACACGAGGGTCAGATAGTGACCATTGATCAATTGTCCTTCTCTAGGCCTGACCCAGCTTTGGGGGCATCCACGGTTCCCATGATTGATAATCCTCAGCCCGGTGTCGTTAACGTAGGAGTTGGTTTGTGCCCATCCTTGATGGGTACCTTTGATTACCCACCTCCTCATAACGATGTCAAGTTTATATCGAATCACCACAAGGCTGAGATTCTTCACGTTTTGTCATTCCGCACGACTTACTTTGAGGATCCATGGATTCTTCCTTCCCCATCAGCCATGATGGATGAGACAGGGCACTCCAGCATGTCCATGCCCTTGTCGGCTACTGAAGTAGTGTACTCTTTAGTCCAGCAAGCTTCAACTAACCCTGATCCGATTCCCGCACAAGAGTTGGATCCACTTCCAGAGCCTATTTGGGCTCAGGGTTCTCTTGCTACCACCGATTCGTTAGACTTAGTCTTTCCTTCTGACGAAGCAGTAATCGAAGCAATGACTAGTCCGCACAAACCTTGGGACAATCTTCATCATGGATCATATTTCCGCCCAGAGTTACACCGAATCAAGGCAGGAGAATTCACTATCACCATGACGGGAGATCAGTCGTGTCCTATTAACCTCTTAGCTACACAGGAAATTTATGCTGAGGGGAATATGGCGACTATCACTGAAACTATACCTATTGATATCTCTCGAAACCCTGGCATCGTGGAGAATGTCTTTGTCGGGGCAGATTTCTCCCCCGAAGAGATTCAAATTTACAAGGATCTTTTCAAAGAATTCTGCGACGTTTTCACCTGGTCTTATGAGGAAATGCCAGGTATCGACCCGAAAATAGTTGAACATGAAATCACAACGTATCCTGATGCTAAGCCTATGTGACAAAAACTTCATCCATTCAATCCTAAGAAAGCAGCAACCATCAAGATTGAGGTGGAGAAATTGCTCAAGGCAGGGTTCATTTACCCTATCCATTTGACTCAATGGGTGTCAAACCCCGTGCCGGTCGATAAAAAACAAGGCACGATTCGTGTATGTACCGATTTTCGTGATTTGATCAAGGCATGTCCAAGAGATAATTATCCAACCCATTCATCGACCAGATCATTGATGAATGTGTCGGTGGTGAAGCCTTTTTGTTCATGGATGGTTTTTCGGGCTATAATCAAATCCAAATCAAACCCGAGGACCAACAAAAAACGACATTCATTTGTCCGTGGGGTACATTCGCCTATCGTAAGATGCCTTTTGGCCTCAAGAATGTTGGAGCCACTTTCCAGTGGGCCATGTCTTTTGCGTTTCACGACCTCAAACATATAGTCGAGGCCTATCTAGATGATTTAGCATCACGCTCTCGCAAGCGAAAGGATCATCCTATGCACCTCCGACTAATCTTTGAACGTTGTCGCTACTTCAGGATTCACTTGAATCCAAACAAGTGCAGCTTTTGCATCACGTCAGGACGTTTGTTAGGTTTCATTGTATCAACAACAGGGATCATGGTCGATCCTCTTAAGGTGGAGGCAATAATCCAGTTGCCCCCCCCATGCACAATCTTACAACTTCAAAGTCTTCAAGGCAAGGCGAACTTCTTACGACACTTCATCACCAACTATGCCGAAATCACCAAGGGATTTATGCGTTTACTGAAGAAAGATGTTCCCTTTTTCTGGGATGAAACTACTCAATGCTCTTTCGACACATTAAAACACGCCCTCACAACCGCACCTCTACTATGGCCACCTAATTATAACAAAGATTTCTTATTATATCTGGCTGCCGCAGAGTCAACCATAGGCATGGTTTTAGTTTAGGAAGATGATTCATTTTCAGAATACGTGATCCATTACCTGAGCCGAGGCCTTGTAGGACCGGAACTTAATTATTCCCATCTCGAAAAACTTGCGTTGGCAGCAGTTCATGCTGTTCAACGGTTCCGTCACTATGTTATGTTTCGCAAGACCACCGTCATTGCTGTCGTGAATCCATTCCAGTACATGTTGAAACGACGAGTTATCGGCAGAAAAATCAGTAGATGGATGGTAATCCTCCAAGAATTTGACTTAGACTTCATTTCAGAAAATTCCAAGAAGTCATTGGTCTTCGCAGAACTTATTTCGGAGCTTCCGGTTGAGTCAGGTGACGTTGTGCGTGAGGAATCGCCTATCCGGGGGGATATGTTTTTTATTGAATCTTCCGACCCCTGGTACGGAGATATACTGATCTATCTCCAGACTTTGAAGTGCCCCACCTCTGCTTCCCATGACGAGCGTCGATGGATACGCCATCAGGCTAAGAACTATCTCATACTCGATGATACGTTGTATCGGAGAGGTGTAGATTGCGTCTTGCGTCGATGTCTCACTCATGAGGAGGCCGTCATAGTGCTCAATGATTGTCATACAGGAGCTTGTGGTGGTCACTTATCTGGGTTGGAAACAACCCAAAAGATTTTACGAACAGGTTACTTCTAGCCCACACTTATCAAAGATTGTATCGAGTCAGTCGAGAAGTGCCATCCGTGCCAAATCTTCTCTCGGAAGATGAGGGCACATCCAGCTCCTATGTTTCCTGTCATCACAGTTGGTCCCTTCACTAAGTGGGGGATTGATTACACTACATGCAACCCCCCGTCAGCTAGGGGGCACCGCTATATCATCGTAGCTGTCGACTACTTCACTAAATGGGTCGAAGCTATGCCAACATTTAAAGATGATGGAGAGACTGCATCTCTCTTCTTATTCAACCAGATTATAGCATGGTTCAGCGACCCGAGAGAGATTGTCACTGACCATGACAGTCACTTTCAGAACCAAATGATGTCTGAATTAACATCAAAGCTTGGGTTATGGCAAGAACATTCATTACCTTACTACCCCCAAGCCAATGGGCAGGTGGAAGCTGTAAACAAAACTCTTAAGACGATTCTACAGCAAACTATCAACTCAGCCAAGTCAAAATGGCATTTGATGTTATACTCGGGATTATGGGCTTACCGAACATCAGCTAAGACTGCAACCAGTTTCTCACCTTTCCAACTCATTTACGGGCTGGAGGCAGTCTTGCCCATCGAATGTCAAATCCCATCTCTGAAATTGGTAGTACAAGTATTGCCAGACACTTCTCCACTTGAAGAGCGGTTAGTACACCTTGAACAGCTTGATGAGCAGCGTCGCAATGTGGCTCTGGCCAATGAGGCTCATAAACATAAGGTCAAGTGTCAATATTATAGGTCCGTTCGTCCTCGGATTTTTTCTAAGGGCGACCTTGTCCTGGTCTATGACCAAGACAAGGACCCCCTGGGAGCAGGAAAGTTTAAACCCATGTGGTTCGGACCCTTCATTATCAAAGAGGTATTAAAAAAGGGTGCTTATCGTTTGGTCGATTTTGAAGGGAATGCTTTGGAGGAGCCTAGAAATGGGCTCTACCTCAAGAAGTATTACTCATAGAAAGGTCACTGTGGGTAAATTTTTGTAACATATGTATAGTCTTTGTACTATTACTTTTTTACGTTTCTTTTAAAAAGTGTTATAGACGTGTCATTGATGTTATATTTTCGTCAATATGGCAGATGTCAAGTGAGTCTGAAGTGTTCATTGGGTATGCGGACGGTGCTAGTCGACACACGCGGAGGCTTGCCTCCGCAGCTTGGGTAACCTTTACACCACAGGGTCAGTTGTTATCTTCCGGAGATATATGCTTAGGTGACACCACAAATAATGTTGTCGAGTATAGTGCAGTTATTGAGTTTCTTCGTGACGCTTTGTCATTGGGTATCTCTCGTCTCCGGGTCTATCTAGACACTCAACTGGTTGTGTCGCAGCTAAACAGAATATACCGGGTACATGATCCAACTTTACACCGACGATTCCTTAGGGTATGTCTCTTAGAACGCAACTTTGATTATATTACATATTTTCATGTTCCTAGGAGGTTAAACCAAATCACAAATACTCTAGCTAATCACATTTTAGATTGGCATCTTGCCCACACATAAAAAGATCATGGACATAAACATGTAAATACATTTTTTCACACATAATCCATAAGACACAAAAAGAGATAACAAAAAACCATATATAAACATCATAAAATCCTCAGAGTACATAGATGGGCGCAAATGCCTCAAAAGTGGGAACAATAACGAGTCACTGGGCTTATGCCCTCAAAAAATATATACATATCAGTGCTCGTGGCACATAAAAAGTCTAAAAGTAGGTTCAGGGCCTATGGGCCCTGTTATAATCATGTACAGCTTGGGATAAACGCCTAAACAATCGGACCCATGTCCGAGGTGCCCCCACAACATGAGTCTGCATGGAGGGCGGCAGGTCCTCTATCTCTACCATGGGAACTGTGCGAGTGAGCGCAGTAAAGTTCTACGCAATTCGCCTCAGGACCCTCTCGACCTCTCCTGCTGGGAGGTTCCCTGCTACTGCTGCTCCTCAAGCGGTGGCAGTTGCGGCTTCTGGCTGTGGGCGACGCCTATTCCGTGCATAGTCGACAGGTCGCACGGGTCCCACATTTTCATGCAATAAACATTCACCCATCAAAAACTCTGGTATACAAAAACATGATATATATATCAAAAAAGACATAAAAATTACATATGCAAACAAAAAAACTGTATAGGTGGAGACTTACACATCTCCCCTCGCTCCTCACCAGGAGGCACTGGTATCTCTGGATCTCTAGAGAAGTCGATCCCCGCATATGGGTAGTCCTCTATAGCCGGGATCTGTCGTGACAGCCAAGCAAAAAATTTGTCGTTGAAGGCCTCCACGGTCCTTCCACCACCCTGTCGCGGCAGTAACACTGCCCATCTGCATACGGCAGGGAAAGTAGCCAGATGTCCTCGTACTGTCAGCCGAGGACTGAAACACGGAACTCTCAAAGAAGAAGAATGAACAAAGGATGGTCCCAAACCCGAAGTTCCTGTGTGTCCGCTGTCGGCAAGCTATCAACTGACTCTTCATGCACGCCAACAGTGTGGTACTCCAATCAAAAATTTGTGCATTCATGCACTGGATCGTACAGTTCATTTGTGTGCGCGAATCCTGGTGCATGGCTGTTGAGCTGGTAATCTGCCCAATGAGCAATAAAATAGTCTGTAGGGCGAGGCTGGTAATACTACTAACAGGTACCGATGAACTTCTATGATCGGTCCAAGCCTCACAGTACTCATCAATCAGCTCCGAGACTTTGCTCGGCCCCGCAGGAAATGTCTAAAAGTTGACTGGTTCCCCTCTCCTTGAGAGGCCAGTCAAAAAGTAAATATCCTCGGTGGTGGGCACCAAGAATTTCCCCTCTAACATGAATGCCTCTGCATCAGGGTGCCAATAATCAACCAAGGCGTTCAGTAGCCTTGGTTGTGCGTGCATAAATGGACATAGAAAGAATTTCACCAACCCACACTGCGTCAGCACGGCTACAACATTCGGATCTGCAGCCACTAACTCATTGGCGGCCTCGTGCTCCCTTTCCCTCCACTGAACATACATCCTGCCAACACAACAAGGTAAAAGGAGGTTCAATACTTGTTTTTTTTTTTCTTTTTCATCACGCGGGGGGGTACCCACGGCCTGTAGAGGTGACATTCGCAGGTACCCGTGGGTAGGCTCTGCTCTGTGCACGAGTACCCACGGGCTGTCCCTGGACAACCCGCGTTTTCCTAGGGCCGACCTTTTTGAGGTCGATGCCCACCCCCAAAACATAACTAAATGCTACAAAATAAGTATTGAATAGCTAGGCAAGGGAGTTTGTACTTACTTGGTCCAAGCAGAAGTCCGTTTCGTCCACTGTAGCTCCCGGAATCACGATCTTTGGCAAAGGGGGTCTATTGGCTCCATAGTCAATTTCCAAATCAGCAATGGTGATAATGAGCTGTCAGTTTCTATTTATAGACTTTTTGGCCTCTTTTTGTCACTTTTTTGGGCCCCTTTATCAGTTTCTTTATACCAAAAACCATTTTGAGTGATCCAGGAGTTATATGGGAGGGATTTGATCAAGTATTGGGACATTTTTTTTGAGTTTTGAAAAATAAAAATAAAAATATTGACGGTCCATAAAACAATTATTTTTCAAAAATCAACTTGAGCATATAGGTTAGGATTCTACCCCAACTTTTGCATCTCGTTGCCTTTTTTCTTATGATATAGGATCGATCCCATTCGGTTGTGACACGGAACCATCATATCTTCTCTAGAAGTGTCGCAACTTGGTGGTAGAGCTTACCAAAACATGGATACCCTAGGTAGGTCCTGGTTGCATTATGGTGTCCATGTTGTTTTTAACAACACTGTAGGCTCGAGAGTCCGTATAGTCTTTCCTGAATACGAGTTTGAGCCTCATTCGCATGGGTATTTTTCACTCTTTGTCTTACCCTCTGGACTCCCAAAACATAACGGGTCTCCTTTTAAGCCCTTTTCAGACCCTCTAAAGATGAAAAGATTGTTGAGCGATCTTGTGGCCTTTCACGCTCGTTAAACTGAAATTTGAAGTCACATCTGTCCGGCGGTAGTTTACCCCTTTTTCGGTCCGGATGATCAACTGTACGAACAAAGGAATACTCTATTGAATTCCCATTCTTTAGAAGAGTATCCTCAGGTATAATTTTATTCCTTTTTCGGGCCTGAGGGACTCAATTTAGAAAAAAGAAACCCCCCCGGAGTCCACAGTTAAGCTCTTTTCAGACTCTCTAAAATTGAAAAGATCGTCGAGTGACCTTATTCTTTCACACTCGTTAAAATGGCCCAGAAGAATATTCCTGACGGAGTCCATAGTTAAGCTTTTTTCAGACTCCTTAAAAGTGAAAAAATAGCCGAGTGATCTTGTCCTTTTCACACTCGTTAAAATGGCTTTGAATTGACGTCTAACCGGTTCTAGTTTATCCATTTTTCGAACCGATTAGACTATTGTCGAAAAAGGTACCCCAATGGAGTTTCCTTTTATGCTTTTTTAGACTCTCTAAATATGAAAAACCACCGAGCTTACCTTCTCTGGGCTCGTTAAACTTACATTGACGGACGTTACCATTGTGTGTTCTATCAACCGCATTTGCATACCTTATCCATCAGCCTTGTAACAGTTTGCTTATGCGTCTTAACACCTTTGGCCACGGGAGGATTTTTCCCAAGTATCATTTCCCTAGAACATCAGTCTTATCCTTGTGCCTTGAGCTTGTATGTTTGCAGTACCCGTTCCTCCATTGTAACGTAATATTCCTTTATTCTTTTTCAAAATCATCAAAAAGACAAAAAAAAAATGAAATATACCCCAAAAAGAGGATGGTAAAAGTATTTTCTTTATTGGCAGCATAATGAGTCGCCCTTGGATGAAGCACATCTGTCTGTTTGATCATGAGAATATGGGATGTAGTACGACCTTAGGAAGCATTTTCTCACTATATAGAGTTGTGTCCTCCACCGTTTGGTTACTCTTCCAGACATATGGAGAGTTTGCGTTGCCTCTTGCTTCGTAGACTTATGATTAACAGATATGTTGCCTGAGTCTTATCACTTGTCGTGCTATTGTCCAAGGGAAGTTTATCACTGAGCCTGAGTCGGCCCCTCTGCAATGTGTCTCTTGTCTGCATACCCGGCCATCCTGAACGTCCAATCAAGTCTTTGTTCGAAATCACTGAAGCCTTCAGTCAGATCATCAACATTATCAAGTCCATAACCGACGAGCCGTCGAAGACCTATGGGTAGTGCAGTCGTACACTCATATTACACTCCTACCCGAGTTTTAGAAGATTTTGAAGTTGTTTCTCGAGCTCTGAAGTATAGCCATCAGGCCGAATCAGCTTCTGGGAGATGGATACTCTATATGTATATCTTTCTGATTTCGAGGTGTAGCTCCGCTATGTATTGTTCACGGCTACTCTTTATAGTTATTTGACATGGATCTACAGTGTATTTGATTGGTAGCCATGGTTCTATGTTATCCCGAGCATGGGTATGCCCGCCTCGGTGAGACATTTGTTATTTTGCAGACGGCACCTCCTGATTCCTGATTCTTGGGCTCACTCATTCAACATATCAGTACGGATTGGTAAAAGGTTGGTAATGTATTTCGGCCATCAGATGCTCTTCTGACCTCACATATTAGGGAGCATCTTTTATAACCCTAAATTACACCACACATGCTTACCTGGCATCAGGCCAACTCATATCCCTTCATTGCCAAAACATCTGCTGAGAAACCTCTTTAAAAATCCTCTTGGGAAAGGTACATGTGCCCTAACCCACTACTGCACGCGTGTGAACGCTGGCAGGCCTACTACAGCCCGCGTTTACCTAACAAAGCACAAAAACAGGAAATTTTTCGACGGGACAAAAAGCTATGGGTCAGTTAACTGAAACTCCCGGCCATGCATGGCCGAGAGTTCATCCAAAACCCTAGCTCCTTCTAGCCTATAAAATAATGGGTAGGGGTACTATTTGGGGGAGGAAAATTATAGCGAAGAAACTTTGCCCATTTGCCGAATCCATTTGTCCCAACCCTTTAGCCTTTCCTCAAGCCTAAGGAGAATTAATACAAAGCATTTGGAGGACAAAAGAAGAGGAGGAGCCCAGGATCAGGATCAAGGAGCGGTGGCCGGTCTCGACTTCTATTGTAAGTTGATTCGTTTTGAAACTAATAAAAGAATACTTTTCCCGTCCCAATGCATGAGTTATATGTGATTTGTGTAATTTATGCTTAATTTCTAACCCTCAAGTACAAAAATAGTATGCATGCGTAGTGTTTTGTCTTGATTGTAGGTTAACTTTGGAAGGAGTAGTGCAAGTAAGCGGGCAAAGCACAACGGAGGATCTACACCAAACATCAGTAAAAAAGGTTAGTAGTTCCTTTCCATGCATGTGTCTTGAAAGAGGGGTTTAAGTTTTGGGTGGTAGGTTAAAAGGTCATTTCTTTACGGTCAAAATCTGCATGCAAATCCAACCCTAGTTTGCTAGTCTGTAGGGTATTATTTCCCAACAACAAAGTGATCCAGGATTTATATGGGAGGGATTTGATCAGGTATTGGGACAATTTTTTTTGGGTTTCGAGAAAATTTTGACGGTCCATAAAAAAAAAAAATCAAAAATCAACTTGAGCATATAGGTTAGGTTATCACCCCAACTTTTGCATCTCGTTGTCTTTTTCTTCTGCTATAGGATCGATCCCATCCGGTTGTGACACGGAACCATCATATATGCTCTAAAAGTGTCGCAACTTGGTGGTAGAGCTTACCATAACATGGATGCCCTAGGTAGGTCCTGGTTGCATTATGGTGTCCATGCCGTTTCTAAAAACACTGTAGGCTCGGGAGTCCGTATAGTCTTTCCTGAATATGAGTTTGGGCCTCATCTACATGAGTCTTTTTCACTCCTTGTCTCACCCTCAGGACTCCAAAAAAATAACGGGTCTCCTTTTAAGCCATTTTCATACCCTCTAAAAATGAAAAGATTGTCGAGCGATCTTGTGACCTTTCACGCTCGTTAAACTGAAATTTGAAGTCACATCTGTCCGGCGGTAGTTTACCCCTTTTTCGGTCTGGACAGTCAACTGTACGAACAAAGGTATACTCTATCGAATTCCCATTCTTTAGAAGAGTACTCTCAGGTATAATTTTATTCCTTTTTCGGGCCCGAGGGACTAAATTTACAAAAAAGAAACTCCCACGGAGTCCATAGTTAATCTCTTTTCAGACTCCCTAAAATTGAAAAGATCACCGAGTGACCTTATTCTTTCACACTCGTTAAATTGGTCCAGAAGAATATTCCTGACGGAGTCCATAGTTAAGCTTTTTTCAGACTCCTTAAAAGTGAAAAAATAGCCGAGTGATCTTGTCCTTGTCACACTTGTTAAAATGGTTTTGAATTGACGTCTAATCGATGCTAGTTTATCCCTTTTTCGAACCAACTAGACTATTGTCAAAAAAGGTACCCCAGCGGAGTCTCCTTTTATGCTTTTTTAGACTCTCTAAATATGAAAAACCACCGAGCTTACCTTCTCTGGGCTTATTAAACTTACATCGAAGGACGTTACCATTGTGTGTTTTGTCAACCACATTTGCATACCTTATCCACTAGCCTTGTGACAGTTTGCTTCTGTGTCTTAACACCTTTAGCCGCCAGAGGATTTTTCCCGAGTATCATTTTACCAGAACATCAGTCTTGTCCTTGTGCCTCGAGCTTGTACGTTTGTAGTACTCGTTCCTCCATTGTAACGTGATATTCCTTTATTCTTTTTCCAAAATTATCGAAAAGAACAAAAAAATCAAATATACCCCAAAAACAGGCTGGGAAAAGTATTTTCTTTATTGGCAACATAATGAGTCACCCTTGGATAAAGAACACTAGTCCATTTGATCATCAGACTATGGGTTGTAGTACGACCTTAGGAATATTTTCTCACTATATAGAGTTGTGTCCTCCACCATTTGGTTACTCTTCCAAACATATGGAGAGTTTACGTTGCCTCCTGCTTCGTAGACTTATGATTAACATATATGTTGTCTGAGTCTTATCATTTGTCGTGATATTGTCCAAGGGAAGTTTGTCACTAAGCCTGAGTTGGCCCCTCTACAATATGTCTCTTGTCCGCATACCCGGCCATCCTGAACGTCCAATCAAGTCCTTGTTTGAAATCACTGAAGCCTTCAATCCAATCATCAAGATTATCAAGTCCATAACTGACGAGTCGTCGAAGATCTCTGGGTAGTGCAGTCGTACACTCATATTACACTCCTACCCAAGTTTTAGAAGATTTTGAAGTTGTTTCTCGAGCTCTGAAGTACATCCATCAGGCCGAATCAGCTTCTGGAAGATGGGTACTCTATATGTATATCTTTCTGATTTCTAGATGTAGCTCCGTTGTGTATTATTCGCGGCTACTCTTTATCGTTATTTGACATGGATCTACAGTGTATTTGATTGGTAGCCATGGTTCTATTTTATCCTGAGCATGGGTATGCCTGCCTCGGTGAGACATTTGTTATTTTGCAGACGACACCTCCTCGTTCCTGATCCTTGGGCTCACTCGTTCAGCAAATCAGTAAAGATTGGTAATGTATTTCGGCCATCAGATGCTCTTCTGACCTCACACATTAGGGGGCATCTGTTATAACCCTAAATTGCACCACACATGCTTACCTGGCATCAAGCCAACTCATATCCCTTCCTTGCCAAAACTCTGCTGAACAACTCTTTGGAAATCCTCTTGTGTCAAGGCCCACGTGCCCTAACCCATTATTTCACGCGTGTGTATGCTGGCTGACTCACTCCAGCCCGCGTGTACCTAACAAAGCACAAAAAAAGGAAAGTTGTCGACGGAACAAAAATCTATGGGTTAGTTAACTGAAACTCCCAGCCATGCATGGCCGAGGGTTCGTCCAAAACCCTAGCTCCTTCTAGCCTATAAAAGAAGGGGAAGGGGTACCATTTGGAAGAGGAAACAATATAGCGAAGAAACTCTGCCCATTTACGTAATCCATTGTCCCAACCCTTTAGCCTTTCCTCATGCCAAAGGAGATTTAACGCAAAGCAGTTGAAGGACAGAAGAAGAGGATCCCAGGATCAGGTTCAAGGAGTGGTGGACGGTCTCAGCTTTGATTGTAAGTTGATTCATTTTCAGTAATAAAAAGAATACTTTTTATGTCCCAATGTATGAATTGTCTATGATTTGATAAATTTATGCTTGATTTCTAACCCTTGAGTATAGAAGTAGCATGCATGCATAGTTGTAGTATGTCTTGAGTGCAGGTCATCTGTGGAAGGAGCAGCACAAGCAAGTGGTCAAAGCATAATGGAGGATCTACATCGAACGTCGGTAATAAGATTGGTGATCCTTTTCCATGCATTTACTGTGAAAGAGGGGTTTAAATCTTGGGTTGTAGGTTAAAAAGTAGTTTCTTTTCGGTCAAAATCTGCATGCAAGTCTGACCCTAGTTTGCTAGTCCGTAGGGTGTTTTTCCCAACAACATTGAGGGTGATAGGTTGTGCTAAACAACAATTTAGTCTCAAAACTAGTCATTAAATATTTACAAAAGCTCGAAGTAAATTGTGTATCTCTTTCAAATATGATCTCCTTAGGCATGCCATGCAACTGAAATATTTATTTCATGAAGATACTGGAAATATATATTTCCTTGCAAGTTGGCTTGATGAGAACGAAGTGATAAGCCTTGCTAAATTTTTCCACCACTACCATTATGGAATCATTTTTCTTGGTCGATTTTGGTAATCCGGTGATGAAATCCATGGATATGGTTTCCCATTTCCATTCTAGAATTGGTAAGGGCTATAAAAACCCTATTGGATGCTTTTGTTCTACCTTAACCTACTGACATTCTAGACATTTATCCAAGTAATTAGCATGTCCTTCTTCAGTCCTGGCCAATAGAACAGTTTCCTAGTGGTCGTAATCATTTTCTGATAACCAGGATGACCAGTATATGGTATTTTGTGTAGTTCATTCATCATGAACCACTTCAATTCATCACAATTCAAGATATACCACCTACCTTTGTAAGTTAGTAGGCCATCATTCAACATTTGATAACCTTCGTACTTCATCCCTGTGGGATATTGTTCTAAGTATGATTTTATAGTCTCAAAGAATGCATGGGTTTCTTGTGCACTCTTGACTCTCTCCATGAATCCGATTTGCAGGTGCTTAATGCTTCCAGGCGAATCATTTTCACAGTTCTTCTAAGGGCATCATCCAGCCTATTTTCTTTTCCTTTAATATGTTTGATTTCAAAATCAAACTTACTAAGGAGAGCATTCCATATAGCTTGTCTAGCATTAAGTTTTGGTTGATAAAACAGGTACCTCAACCCACAATGGTCTGTAATAAGCACAAATATTATACCCAGGAGGTAATGCCTCCACATTTTTAAAGCATGCACTATGGAAGCCAATTCTAGATCATGGGTCACATAATTGAGTTCATGCTCACTCAATTTTTTGGATTAGTAGCAAATTACATGTTCTTCTTGCATAAGGACTTCTCCAAGTCATTCCTTGTAGGCATATGTACACACAAGGAACTCCTTTTTTGGGCCTGCAATCTTCATCACAGGTGCATTGGTTAGAAGGTATTTCAGCTCTTCGAATCTCTATCCACATTCTGATGTCCAAATGAATTTAACTCCATTTTTCTGGAGGGAAGTGATTATGCAACCAATCTTGGAAAATCCTTTTATGAACCTCCTATAGTATCATGTTAGGCCCATAAAGGATCTAATATTAAATACATCCTTTGGGGTAGGCCAATCCATAATGGCTTTGATATTGTTAGGATCAACTCCCACCCCTTCTTCAGAAATAACATGGCCTAAGTAATGGACTTGTTTATGGAAAAATTCAAACTTACTAAACTTAGCATAGAGGTGATGTTCTCTTAGTACTTGAATAACTAACTTGAGATGTTCTTCATGATATTCCCTATTCTTAGAATAGATTAGGATATCATCAATGAAAACCAATACAAATATGTACAAGAATTTACTGAGTACATTATTCATTAAGCATATAAAAGTAGTTGGTGCATTGGTCATCCCAAATGGCACCACCACAAAATTCATAGTGACCATATCTTGTCCTAAAGGATATTTTTTGGATGTCTTCATCCTTAGTTCGGACATTATGGTATCCAGACCTCAAGTCAATCTTGGAGAAAATGGTAGTACCTCTTCATTGGTCAAACATGTGATCGATACTTGGCAAGGGATACTTATTATTTATGCTTGTATTATTGAGTTGCCTATAGTCTATGCACAACCTAAGTGTGTCATCCTTCTTTTTCACAAACAAGGTTGGTGCTCCCCATGGAGACACACTAGGTGTGATGTATAATTTTTCCATCATTTCCTTTAACTGTAGTTTGATATTAACTAGCTCTGATGTACTCATTCTATAGGGTGTTCTAGAAACTGGCACCGCTCCTTGTGAAAGTTCTCTTTAAAAGTCAATAGATCTTCTTAGAGGTAGACCTGGTACCTCTTCTGGGAACACATATTTATACTCTATCAATATGGGATGGTCCTCTAGGATTGGTTTGTTGTCCTCGAAGGATTCCAACACATGTATTGCATACAAAGGACATCCTTTTTTGCAATACTTCTTCACTTGAAGTGTTGATATTTGTCTCACTGATATAGAGTTTTGAATCCCTTGTAGGGTTACCTTTCTCCCTTCTTCATTTTCACACTCCAAAGTTTTATTGTAATAGTCCAACTTGGTTTTATGGGCAGACAACTAGTCCATGCACATTAGCAGGTCATAATATCCTAAAGGAAGTATGTTTAGGCTTGCATGGGTGGGAAACCCTCTCATAACGAATTGGCATGCTGGTATGAACTCTGTTACTTTTCTTTTGGTTCCAGTGGCTAGTTGTACCAACCATGATTTAACATGTTTAACTTGTATCAATTTACACTTCTCAATAGTTTGAGGGGCAACATAACTCAAATTAGAACCAGGGTCAATTAAAATGGAAACTAGATGGTTGGAAATCATACCTTCTATCTCCACCACTGAAGCTTGGTGGTCGGCTTGTTTATTATCCAACACTACATAAATATGCGGCATGCTCCTAGACACATCATTGACTATGGTAGCCTCTTGGATGTTGTATACTCTCCTAATGTTTTGTTGCCTATATGGGCAGTCTCTTAGCATATGTTATTCTTCAAAACCCCAACATTTCAAGGGTTCTCTCTTTGTGTTATCAGTCTTACCTAGGGTTGCTCCAAAGGGTTTATTTCCACTCCAAGAGGGGAAACTTTGTTGGTATAAACTTTTATTAGGAAGGCTCATCTTAGAACCTTTCCCATAGCTCTTAAATCTTCTTCTTCGAGTCCTTGTGAGGTTCTATTTTGCTCTTGAACTTCTCATATAAATACCCTTCCTTCTGGATAGTGTCTTCTAAGTTATTTGGCTCATCAAATTCAATCCTAACCCGGAAGGACCGAGGTATCCCACTAATAAATCATTGCATTTTTACCTTTTCATCATTTATGTAGGGTACATACTT
The DNA here is from genome assembly GCA_009831015.1 of Picea engelmannii. Classification (NCBI taxonomy): domain Eukaryota; kingdom Viridiplantae; phylum Streptophyta; class Pinopsida; order Pinales; family Pinaceae; genus Picea; species Picea engelmannii. The sequence goes on from ML797388.1 coordinate 38,540, forward strand.
TATCATTTGAAGGAATTTATTGATATATTCATCTATGGTGAGCTATCCCAACTTGAGTTCATAGAACTCCTTGGTCTTCCCATCAAAGTATTTCTCTGATACAAAATTATTTTTGAAGTATTTCTCAAATTGTTTCCATGGAAAGTCCTTCTTATGGATTCCTTTCACATTCCTAAGGTCCTCCCACCAAATGAAGGCCTTTCCATTCAAGTTAAAAATCACTATTCGAACCTTCAAATTTTTCAGAGTAGTCATGGACTATGAAGTACTTCTTCAAGTTGAGCAGAAAAACTTCTTCTTTGCCCCCCTTCTTCATTTCTCCATCAAAGGTGGGTGGTTTGGCCTTCTTGAACTCTTTAGGGTCATGAATCTTGGAATGTTTCCTCTTATTTCTTTTCCTCTGGGAATGTGAACTAGTTTTTCTACTAGACGATTCCTTGGAGTTGACAGTTTCATCATCGGAGGATTCTTTCGACGAGTGTCTCTTGGCTCCATGTTGGGGCTTATTTGAGGTGATCCTCCTTGTGTGGCCACTTTCAGGGACATTCTTTTGTATCTCAGGTGCACTTTGAGTTTTCTTCGTATGATGTATGTTCACATGAGTGGTTGTTGGTCCATGTTGCAGTTGCCTTTGTATATATGATAAGCTTTGCAGTAGGACTACATTAATTCCAGTTTTCTTTTCCTGCTCTTTTATCAATAATTCAGTGTCAACCTTACAAATCTATAATTCCTCCATAAGGATTCTTACAGTTTCATCCATATCCGGAGGTGTTTCCACTGCTCTCCTCTCATCATATTCTTTCTCTCTATTGTGGGATATTTCCTCCAATTCATGGTGTGTAACCATCCTTTATGCTATATTTTTCCTGCAGTCTACTGACTTATTGAGTGATGATAAAACATTTTGTGTTAGTTAATGTTCTATTAGTTCATGAACAACACACAGTTCATATTTTCCAAACACACACATCAGTAGAAAATTCCATTCCTTTCTTTAGTAGAGGTTTAACTAAGACTTTTAGGAAAGGGGTAAGATAGGGTGTCACCCCTAAAAGTTCTTTAGATAAGATTATCTTTAAATAATATTTTTAAGCGACTCGTTCATGAGCCCAAGAAGGCCAATTGTTTTTTTTTTTTAACGAAAACGGGTATGGATTTTATTTATATTAGGGCAGAGAGGGCTGCCAATCCCTTACATATTCGACCAGAGCTGCCGCTCTGTAGTTCATTTGCCAGCCAGATAACTATGCTAAATTCATACTACTAAATCTAGAGGAGAGACAATCAAAATTCTGGTCTGGTTTTAGCTAACTGAGAAAGGAGCCGCGTGCTTAGCGCTTTCCTCTTTTTCCGGTGCTCGAGGTGGCTTCAGTCGAGGCTTCAGCTATCTTGTTGAATGCATTGGTGAGGGCCTCCACCTTCTGCTCCAAATCGCTGAGGCGTTGCCCTAGATTTCCCAAGAGATTAGCGGAATCCTTCAAACCGGCGTGCATCTCATCCGTGAGCTCATCTTTGAGGTCCTCCATTTCCATCTTC